>VDFB02285520.1:0-26657 GCA_007258455.2 Sequoia sempervirens | reverse complement strand
TAGCATATCTATCTAATTAAATAACATATAAACAAGAGCTGCAAAGCAGCGAAATTACTGTCAAAATGTTCAAGAATAATTCTGTTTTAATTTGTTGTGTCTGCAAAGTTATAACAACAATGTTTTTGATATAAAAAGTAGCAAAACTAGGGTGTTGTCCCTTTAGTACAAGGCACCACACGGCATCAACAACAGAGTTGATAATATAATAATTTTATAAGAATCTTAAAATTTGTCAATTTTTTTGTTTATGCTACAGTTGACACTGTTGTAATATTTGTATTGAATGTTGAAGGTTGAGGATCACATTTAATTGAGAATAAAAGACATAAATTGTGATGACACCTGAAGATTGTGCAATGTTTCTACGAGAACAAATGCCAACAATGCATTAAAAGGATAGTCTATGAAGAATAGCAATATTGATTGTTTTCAATGATAGTGTTTTTAAACTTTGGATATTGGTATACATAATGGTCAGTTGAGGATAATGACATTGCATGCAGGTTTAGGGTGTGTGAACATGATCTTACATATGCTAGTTAAGACCCTTGCTTCAAGAATTATGAAACACATGACAATTGAATAGGTGAAGGGCAATCCCAATCCTCTGCAAATGAGAAATACACTAAAAAAAACTAAAAGCTTGATGTGTCCAAGTATAAATGCACCTTTTTGTACATGATTGAACTTTCATATATTTTAGAGCAGCATATCTTACTGAACTGCAAATAGTAAACAGTGTTCATCTGAACCATACATAGCCTTGTTTTGAAGCTTTTCTTTTATAATTTCAGTTACCGTTTGTCTTCATGGTGTGAACATTTAGTTGTATTAGTATGTTTATGTTGTTTCTTTAATTTAAATTTTTGAGATATTGCATTGATAGATAATTGCAAGATTCTTGGTGACACAACACTATAAGGAATTTAGATTACTAGTTTGCAGTTGGCAATACCCTAGAGTATATGTGAACCAAAACTTAAAAGATGAGATAAGAGAACCCAAAACATAGTTTGACTAAAAAGTGCAAGTAAGGCTTTGGAGCTCAAATCTTAGTGGAAGTGGGAGGGCATGGTTTTTCAACCCATCACTGGTTAGAAATGATCATGATTTATAGATCCAACATGGTTTAGAAGTAATATTTGTGCTTGGAGAACCATTGATTACATAGATTTAAGATCTTGTTCATGCACTTAGGAATTTTAAAAATTCGATTGATTCTTGCAAACCATACCTGTGAAATCCAAGAATAAAATGAATTCCTAGAACCAGCTAGGGGCAGTCGACACATTAATTGAATGTTGACACTTCATGATCAAGGGATTATGAAGTTTTTGTGTCAATACTGCATTCCTAAGTTAACATATACTTTCCAAAACTATCCAACTGGGTCCTACTTTCAGCGAAGAATAAATTTGCATAACAGATGGAAACTTCAAAGTTCAAACCCCCATACCAAAGGAAGTAATTAGCTTATGGGTTGTCATGTTATCAGAAGTAAGGATAGCAACTTCAATCAAAAGAAGTTCACATGCATGGTTTTGAAAAAAATAGTTAAATACATGGTATACATTATTGTCTTATTAATGAAGGCCAAGAAAAAACAATCAGTTATTTCTCCTATTAAAGTGTATTGCACTACTAAGCTGTCATACCCATCCTAACACAAAACAAGAAAACTACTTTCAGATGGAAACCAATTATGGTCAATGCTGGATAAAAATGCAACCACTGTTCATACTATTCTGTTTTATTTGAATCTTGTTCTTATAACTTAACAAACTCAAGTAAGAATATTTTAAAATAATCCTTGAAGGTTCCATAGGTTTTTCAAGCATTTTGGCAATCTACCAGTTACACAAAACATAATTCCTTTTATTCCCATAACAAAAAAGTTTATTTGATTTAACTCAACAATGCATGTGTATTTCTGTAAGAAACCTACCTAAGATCTTTAATAGGAAAGTGAGCAATGACATGGAATAGGAGAGGAAGAGAGTGCCATATCAACAAAGAGCAACTACAAATATTAGGGAGATATGATGTTGTTCAGAAGAAAAGATCTGGGGAACAACTGGACAAACCTTATGGCAGATTAAAGGTTGACAAAGGCATGAAAGAAAGACACTGTTTATGACTACACAGTGGAAGAAGATAGAGCAGTGCATTTAAAGACAACAAGAGACTATGGTGGATACTAAAATTAAACATAAAGTTTCATTTGCTAAATTGGAGCAAGTTGCCCTACTACAAGGCTTTACAACATTCGTCACGGTGAATATTTTACTTTTGATGAGATGTCAAGCAACTCATTGTAAGCTCTTGGTCCCTTGGATCTCACTTTCATTGTAAGCTATGTTATACCCATTTCCTTCTATCGACTCCTTAATTTACAAGTTATGAATAATTTAGAAGTCAAGAGTCCTGCTCTTTTTTATTGTTTGTGAACATCTTATACAAAATGTGTAGGAATAGATAACAATATTTCATGGGTTTTGCTTTGATTGTGCATACTTCATAATTGCATTAACATTGTGTGTAAGGGTTATGCAATACATAAATGCATCCTGAATAAGGTAAATATAATAATATAATAAGGTTTTGGATTTCAATTAATTATGCATTAATAATTTCCTAGTTAACTGAGAATAAAAGACATAAACTGTGATGACACCTGAAGATTGTGCACCATTTCAGTGAGAACAAATTCCAACAATGCATTAAAAGGACAGTTTATGAAGAATAGCAATATTGTTTGTTTTCAATGACAGTGCATTTAAACTTTGGATATTGGTATACATAATGGTCAATTGAGGATAATGACATTGCATACAAGTTTAGGGTGTGTGAACATGATCATACATATGCTAGTTAAGACCTTTGCTTCAAGAATTATGAAACACATGACAGTTGAATAGGTGAAGAAGGGCAGTCCCAGTCCTCTGCAAATGAGAAATACACTAAAAAAATTAAAATCCTGATGTGTCCAAGTATAAATGCACCTTTTTGTCCATGTTTGAACTTCCATATATTTTAGAGGAGCATATCTTAGTGAACTGCAAATGGTAAACAATGTTCATTTGAACCATACATAGCCTTGTTTCGAGGCTTTTCTTTTATAATTTCAGTTACTGTTTGTCTTCATGGTGTGAACATTTAGTTGTACTAGTATGTTTATGTCGTTTCTTTGTTTTAAATTTTTTAGATATTGAACTGATAGAGAATTGCAAGATTCTTGGTGACACAACATTATAAGGAATTCAGATTACTAGTTTGCAGTTGGCAATACCCTAGAGTATATGTGGACCAAAACTTAAAAGATGAGATAAGAGAACCCAAATCATAGTTTGACTAAAAAGTGCAACTAAGGCCTTGGAGCTCAAATCTTAGTGGAAGTGGGAAGGCATGGTTTTTCGACCCATCCTGGTTATAAATGATCATGATTTATAGAGCCAACATGGTTTAAAAGTAATATTTGTGCTTGGAGAGGCATTGATTACATAGATTTAGGATCTTGTTCATGCACTTAGGAATTTTAAAAATAATCTAATGTAATATGTTAAAACATTTGAAAATAAATTTAACAATATTTTACATATTAAAATTTAAGAATATAATTAAATTATTAAATTATTAAATAAAAGTAAAATTCATCTACTTCATTATTATAATTTTTATGCTTAAACTAAACATATGAATTATTTGAACCAAAAAAAAATTTAATAATTTTAAATAATTAATATTTTTTATTTTTTAGTATTTATATTTGTGTGTTAATTTTTATTTGTAATATTGTATGATTTTCTATTTTTTAGAAAAATAAAATAATTGATAGATCTTGAAAATTTATTTAATATATTATTTTTTCTTTGCAAATGTTAGATGATGTTTTATCTAAACTATTAAAAAAATTATAATATTCATGATTTAAATATTTAATAATATTTACATCTAGTTGTAAAAATTATATAATATTTATATTTTATACAACATAAAATTATTTATCTATTTTTTTAATTTTTAATTTAAAAATCAAATCACATTAGTAGAATTGAAACATCCTTTACTCTAAAAAATATGATGCTAATTACTTTTTAAAATAATAAACTTACTCCAAGTATTTTAAAATATAAATTTTTTCAAAGGATGTATCATCATCCTTTACATTATTTAAATATTTTATAATATTTACATGTAGTTTTGATTATAAGGGGAAAATAGGTTTTTGAAGGGACCTGAAACCCTTTACAACTTTAGGCACAAAATGTTGCTCAAAAAATACAACACTAGATAGTCAGCAACATCCAACAACCCAAAAACTGTAAAAGATACAAACAGCTGCTCAAAAGATAAACAAAGAATACCAGCAACTAAACAACAACAAGCAACAGTGGGACAAACCAATAGCAGAGCTAAACCACACATGCAGCCTTCCGACCACAATGAGCAAACTTTACAAGGGACTGAAAGGAATGATTATGCTTAGGAAAACCTCTCTTCCTTCTTTGCACAACCATCCAAGAAAGATCACCCTTTGAAGGATTAGAGCAAAGGGAGGACGAAGGACAAGCCACCAAAAGGAAAAAAAAGGAAGAGCACCAAGAATGCCACTCCCACAACCAACAACAACAACATGAGCTATAGATAAACTAGCAGTCACAACACCATCAGCAGCAACCTCACCAGTCCAGCAACAACCTCACCAGTCTAGCAACAACTGTAGACAAACCAACCACATTAGTAGCAACTGCAAACGAACCAGCAGTTGTAGATGAACCAACAACACCAACAACACCAACAAAACTAGAAGCCCCAATAGCAACAATGGAAGGAAACTGAGAACCATCAGCAGAAGAAGCCACGACTTTAGGGGCCAAGATATCATCCCCAGAATCATCGTCCAAAATAAAAGATTCACCCACAGTAAGATGCTCACGAAGAGCATCTTTCCACCAAGTAGCATAACTCCGACGCGATTTCTAACAGTTAGCAGCCAAATGACTTGTAGAAAAGCATCTCCTACAACAGAAATGAATACCTTCATAATCAAGAATCTGAGACCATGGTCTATCCCCCACCAGCAAAATGACCTCCCCAGGTGAATCTTTTGAGGTATCAACGTCCAAAAGAATGCAAGCGAAAGTAGGATGATCATAGATAAGAGAAGACGAATCAACCATAATAAACCTACCAATAGCATTTCTAATAGACTCAAAGCAAGAAGGAGTCCAAAACTGAAGAGGCGGATTAGGAAGTCTGACCCAAGTAGGAACAACACTAATAGATTCAAAAAGAGGGTTGAAAGAAGGGAACCAAGGCCGGAGAGAAAGCGAGTATTTTTCCCACAACCAAACACCCCCTTCCAACACCCGAGCCCTATCCTCCTCATATTGAAAAGAAGCCACAAAAAAACCCCTAGCCAAAGGATAGAGTTCAATCCTATCCTCAGTAATAGGCCTCCAAGACTCCAAAACCCATTTGTGCAAATTTGGAAGGGAAGGCCATAAACCATTAAATCTACAAATAAGAGTAGAACGAGAAAAATAATCTTTTTTATCCAACACCTCCTACCCACAAATAATAGTAGGGGCAGAAGAAGAGCATCGTAAGGGTTTACCCTTAAAAGAGGGGCATAGAAGAAGAAGGGATTTTACCACTAGAACCAACCACCTTAGCAAAGGACTAAGAAGCAGGGCGTGAAAGAGGCACATCCACGTGTAGCAACCCAAACCCTAAAGGAGGAAAATCATAAGCAGCAAACCCACCTAGCAAAGGTCGTGAACCGTCAAGAGACACAGCTGAAGACAACGACGACCCAACAACAAGTGGCGAGCCATCCGTAGACACCCGCAAGCCAACAACACACGACCCAACAATGACCAAAACTGACCCAACAAAAGTCGACAGCACACCAGAAGTTGACTACACACTAGAAGCCAACAGCGCACCAGAAGTAGAAAGCAAGAGGGTTTCAGTAGAGGGCGGGATAGTCGTTCCAGAACAGGAGAGCCATTTCTAGTATTTGGTTGGTGTTTGCTCATCTCCTTCAATATTTACATGTAGTTACCAATACTCTTATAATATATTTTTGTATAAAAAAATAATTTTATAATGTCAAGTTTGGTATTACAATTTAAAGAGGTTGATTTTATAATATTTATTAACACAATTTGATATTTTTGATACGTAAGGTTATGATTTTGTATTAAATTTAAGAAAATATACAGTACATCTGCGTAGCAGGAGAGACCACCATTCTACCATGAAATTGAACCTACCAGCCTGGGAGCTTCCTACAACCGACACAAAAAATGCAGTCCCACTGCATAATTTCAAAAAACCAGTACCGATTATACTTTTTTTAAACAAAAACTTAATACACTGAGGCCGAGCCTCATAGGAAACCATTTAATTCTGCAAACAAGGTGAAATATTCCTCCCAATCCATACCCTCCTCCGTCACCAACCCCAGTTTTCTTTTCAAAAATTCAACCGCCATGGCGAGACCATTTGTGTCTCATGAGCTCTGGCCCTTTTAAGTCTAGAAGGAAGGGATATACCTTTATTGCCTCTTCCATCTCCCAAAGGAGTTCCAAGTCTGAGGGGCGCGGGATTCCTTTACCCATGAAGGCCGCTTTCAATGTCTTCTCTAACCCTCCTAATAGGTCACCTCGAAAGAGATACTCCATTATTTCCTTTGCTTCTGCCTTCGACACTTCCAAGTCCAGGATGACGGCCAAGAACCGAGAAGAAATATGTGCGTTGTCCCTCGCGAATTCCCTTCTCTCCAAGTGGCCCTTCCCTAATATCATTTTGACCGCTACCATGATTAAGGGATCATCCTCAAGCAGGATTCTCTTCAGCCTTTGATCGGTGATTTCCTTGAATGCAATTTGTCTCTCGTCGCCTCCAAAGAGACAGGAGTGTCGACACCGAAGCTTTCCAGCCCCTTGCTGAGATAGAGATGATAAATTTTGATTTTCCCATCTTTGCCATTTCCAACCCTCCAGTCGAAAGTTCCCTGCACAAAGACAACCAACACAGCAAATTTTGAGAACCATACAATGAAAATGCCATTTCCATCCGCATTTAAAAGCCCGTATACAGCAAGGCCGAGCCGCGAACACGAGCCTGAAATGATGTTTAAGCGAGGCAATCCGTCCTTGCAATAAAATTTTGTCCTACCACCCTCGGCCTTGATTCAACTATCACCTCGTGAGGATCAACTTCTGCCACCCGGCCGATTTGCATAAACTTCCATGATGACCGTACTCCACGTGTCGTTCTGTTTATTCTTAGCTTAATGTGTCATTAAGACATCCGGCGCCTCCGAGATCTCCTAATTTTGGCGGACTGCTATCTTTTGGAAGCTTTCCTTCCTCATTCCTCCAACAACTTGTATTGGCATGTGAGGTGATGTGGCCTTGCCACTGCGCTGCCAGCTTATGCTCCCTAGCCGACGCCCCATTCCCTCTCCTCTTATCCGCTAATGATTTGCCTCTGCTTTTCCATCGATCTCATGAATGAGAGAAGGAGCATGATGAGAGGGAGGGGGCCTACCCTACCACCCACAACACAATTTGATATTTACATATTAAAGCTTTAAAATATTATTATTATTTTTTAAAAATAAGCAAAAGTATTTTTTTTCTACTTCTTGATTATTATATTTTTATGTTTAAACTAAACATATGAATTATTTGAACCAATAATTTTTTAATAAATATAAAAATAAATTTATTATAAATATAAATAAAAAATCAAGATAACAAAATCTCTCATCAAAAAATTAAATTAATATATTAGAAATTAATTTAATATAATATATAATCCAATATATATTAAACTATTAAAATAATAATATATCACATTATTAAAAATTATAATATAATATTATAAAATTATTATCTAATATATTAAATTATATATATATGTTATATATGTTTCATATTATATAGAATATATATTATAATATAATGTTAAATTAATATATTACATGATAATTTAATATATTAATATAATATATAATATATTAAAAATAATTTTATTTTATAATATAATATACTAATAATATATTAAATTATGTATTAGATGTTGTCGTATATATTTTTAATTTGTGATTAGATTATTTTTCATATACTTTATAATAATTTATTAATTATATTTTAAGATATAATAAATAAATAAATATTTAGAATGCATAAAAAGTAATTAATTGTCAAGTGAAAAATACTTCGGCTAAATAATAGTTTAATTTTGTGGTGGAAAAATATTACATTAATTTTATTTTATGGAGGAAATGACACTTGGAATTTTATTTTGTTGGGAGTTATATGGAAAAGGGGAGTTACAAAGAATATAATTAACTTACCTATTTTATGAGAAGAATAGCAACAAATGAGGAGTTGCATGTTTTTCTAATTTATTATTGAGTGGAGGATTTTGAAGGAGAATGTATTAAATTTATAAAATAAATGGAGAGAATAAAACCAAAAATAGTGGGAGTTATGCAAAGGGGAGTTACAAAATAATATAATTAACTTACCTATTTTATGAAGAATACCAACAAATGAGGTTGCATTTTTTCTAATTTATTATTGAGTGGAGGATTTTGAAGGAGAATATATTAAATTTAAAAAATAAATGGAGAGAATAAAACCAAATATAGTGGGAGTTACATATTGCATTGAATATTTTATGACATGTTTTTAGTGGAGGATATTTTGGAAAAGAATCTATTAATGATGGATATCAATTTTATTTTATTTTATTCCCCTCTAACTTCTATAAAATAAAGGATAGAAATGCATACAAGTAGTTTTGGGGTTTCTCCAACAAGCTTTATTGCAAGATTTCAAAGAAGATTCTTGTTTGCATTGGTCATTTTGTATTTTCTTTTGAAAAATACTTTAATTAATCTTTCTTTAATTCTTTTACTATTTCTTTCAAATCATTTTTCTCATGAAATCCTTGAGAAAAAAAAAAATATATATATATATATATATGAATTTTTTTTAATAAAAATAAATAAAATTTATTCTTATTAGTACTTGCCTTAGGCATAGTACTATTGTAATGAGTTTGGCTTTTTTTAGTTAACTAGTTATTAACGATTTAGTTTTCAACCAATATTTAACTTTCTAAATTATAATTTTTTTTTTTGTGCATAGTTAAAAAAGTTTTGTGTGTTATTGGCGAATAAAGCAAATTAAACAATTTTTTAAGGAATGATTTTTTTTTTTTGCTTTATAAAATTATTTCATTAAATCTTTTCTAAAATAAATAAATGTTATTTATTTTGACATTTTTTTAAGAATGATTTTTTTATGTATGTAATTGTTATTTTTTTTATTAAAGAAAATAGTACAAAAATCAATTAACTATTTTATAGAGATTTGAATTCACACTATTAAAATAAACTATGTTTTTTAATATTTTATGGTATAATTTGATTATATATGTGCTCCTTCTTTTCATTGGTAAGATTTTTTCATCATCATCATCATCATCATCATCATCATCATCATCATCATCATCATCATCATCATCATCATCATATATATATATATTTATTTTCTTCAAAAAAAATTATAACCTATAATATATAAGATAATATTATAACCTAATGTATATAGGTTATTTGATTTTGTAGGTTCTCCTTTCATATATATATTTATATATATTAATAAACTATCTTAATTGACTACTATGTTAATTATAATATTATTACTATTAATGTAATTAATAGAATAGTAAATCACTATATTAATAATTATAACAATATTTGAAATAGCAATAATGGTGGAGCGCCAACATAGGGAAGGCTTTCGACAACACAGGGATTTGCACTATGGAGCAAGGGCACAGGCCCAATAGCCTTTCAATAAGTGAAGGGGCCAGAATTACCATAACCCCAGAAGGGCAGAAACGAATCAGGCTTGGCAGGCTCTAACCAATAAGAATATTATGGCTGGTGACTTGGACACTAGTGGACGAAAGGCCCAACTATAGCCGCAAAAGGGTGAGCGTTTTAGATCTTGGCACTTAATGGAGAGGGTTGACTTCAAACAGGTAGAAGGCAAGTTTTGGTGACCAAAGCAACAAGCAGATAAAGTTGGCACAAGTAAGGTAATGACGAGTATCTCTTATGCAACTATGAATTCTTTGCTTCTGGAAAATAGAGAATGGAGTGGGGGGGAATGGCCTACTTTCACAAAAAATTGAGCATGGTGTGATAAAAATTGGGGAAAAGAGTGTGATCTAAAAACCCTGGAAAATGGGTTCTATCTTGTAATATGTAAAACAACCCAGGATAAGGAGTGGATCATCAACAGTGGCCCGTTTGTAATGGAGGGAATAGGTTTTTTCATAAAAGATTGGACTCCAAACTTTAACCCCAATGAAACAATGGTAGAGGAAATCCCTGTATGGATAAGATTGAAAAATCTCCCTCAAGAGTATTGGGATCAAGAAACATTGAGAAAGATTGGTAGTAAGTTTGGGTGCTTTGTAAAGTCGGAAGAGTCTGTTGATAAAACATACTTTAGCATCTTCCCTAAGATTTGTGTCATGCGACAGGGGATTCACTCATTGCCAGAAATGCTAAAACTAAAAACAAGGGAAGTTATTTGGCATCAAAAATTAGAGATAGAGGATGCCTCCTTTGAATGCTTGAGCTGCATTGGAAAAAAGCCTCCTAAAGATAGCAGAGATCCTTTGGAAAAGGGAAAGGGTTTAGTTCAAAACTCTTTAGTTGAGGAGATAATAAACCTTTCAGAGGCAATGCATTGGGAAGGAAATGGGAACAATCAAGAATGGGGTCCTCAGAGTTCAAATGAGACTTACAATCCAATGGAAGTGGTCAATGGTTGGGAAGGAATCCAGAAAAAGGAAATAGATTCCTTATTTTCCGGTGGTTTTGAGGTGAAATCTTTGAAGTGGAAGGACCAATCTGGCAATCTAGATGAAACCCTAAGGGAAACCCCTATTAAAAAGAGAGGAAGTGAAATGGATAACCTAATGGGGCACCTAATTGGTTTGGAAGATATAAGAAGTGACAATATTTTCTTGGTGAGATAGGAGGACTCAACATAGAATGAAAGTGCACACCCCTCAGAACAGAATCTCTATCATGGAAAAGATCAAAGTGACAACCTTCCTTTTTAGATTGATCACTCACAATCCCCGCCGAAGGAGGATTCCTCAAGGGGGATGAGGTTGTTATAGAACAGAGCAAGAAAACCTGTTGAACAATGGGAACAACCACCTCAAACTCATGAAGGTCTAGAAGGTAATTCATGAAACTCATCTCTGGAAGTTGACTATGGAGGAGAGGAGGAAGAACCTATTTATAAGGATATTCCCATATCTCCAATAAGAAATTTAGACAGTGCCCTTGAAGGGGTCAGAGATAGCGGAGGTAATTTGGAAGATTCAGCCTCAGAGTTAGATTCAGATGAAGATCAGGGTGGTGAAGATGTCCTTGGTTTTCAATACAACATTGGAATTGTTGAGAAGAGAATGATTGACCAAACCATATCCCTAAATAACAAAGCTAAGATTGGTGAGAAGAAGAAGAGAGGTGGTGCAGGAGCACCTAGAAAGAAATATGTAGCACTAGGCAAATTTGGAAGCCTAGGAAGAAATTTTGTGTCTTGATACCTCAAGGTCATGTTCACCATTTAATTTTGAGTTTGTGGTATTAGAAGATGTTAGGATGAAGGTTGATTGGTAGCATATGGTAGATGGAATGAGTTTCACAACTTGTTTCCACTAGGATTCACTAGGAGATGGTAATAAAGCCCAAAATGTTGCATTTGTGCAATTTTGGCCTTATATGGTGGTTATGTCCGACCAAGGGAAAAGGAACCACATTATGAACCTTTTAAAGGTGTGCTTCAACCTGTTCCAAGGGTTGGAGAAGCTTTTGTTTCATTTGAAGTTTGCTGTTATAAGGAAAAGCAATGAAGTTCTTGCAAATTCTGGTTTTTAGTTCTTTTAGAGTGTTAATGGAGGTTTCTAGGCACTGAGCGTTGTGTGGCACATGTAATAATTGATTTTAAAGTTTTGTATGGTCAGTAGTTAGGTTGTTTCATCATTTTATTGCTTTGTTCTCAGTTAGGTTTTGTTCTTTCCATTGCTAATCAGTCTAGCAGGTTGTTAACCATGGAGTCTTAGACCTCTGTCTTCCACTATACCTGGTGTATAGTCCATGGGAAATGAGGCTAAGCTCCATTCCTATATATAGACTAGGTTTAGGAGTTTGTAGGAGGCAAGGTTTCATGGAAAAGGTCTTTTCCTAGGTGAGCTTAGCTATGCCCGGTTAGGAAAGACAGTGAAAACAAACACTAACATTGCAGGGGTGACCATTCTCTAGAAACCAGGGTGTGTGGTGGTTGCAGGAGGCCTTACAAAGGCTTGGTAGGAAGCAAGAGATCTCACCAGTCCATTTGGTGACTGAAACAAGTTGACTGTTCACTGTGTATTCAAGAAATGGCCTTAAAAGCCCTAAAACCTACAAAAAGAGGGTTACGCCTGTGAAGGCCTATGAAGGCCTATAACCTCAAAAATCTTGGAGAGGTAGGAAAATGAACTAAGGTCTCTTTTGGAAGATTGTGATGTTCTTCAGGAAGTTTGGGAGTTTAAGCCTACTTTCTCGGGTTAGGAGGCCTAATTGGGGCTTAAGGGCTACTAGCCCTTTTTAAACCCTAGAATAGGGTTTGGTGAGAGCGATGGAGAAATGAAGTATGGTGGATGACTAGGAACCCTTGGTGGATAGTTTTGAAGCTATGGAAGTCAACACACACCCCTGCAACAAGTTAGTAAAGCTTGGAGGTTTAGTGGCCTTTAGGGAAGAGTAGGGGCCAAGATGAGATAGTGGCAAGGCACCAAGATTGGCTTGGTGGAATGAAAGAATGATGATAGTGGGGTTGGCCATAAGAACCAGAGGTTTCTATACCTAAAATAGGACCTAACAGTTAAGGTGGGAGAGTCACCTAAGAGTTCTTGAGAATAAGGACCCAGAGCATGGGGCAGTGAGTGTCTCATCCAACCCTTCCCTATTAGATTGGTATCAGAGCAAGTAAAAGATTTGGGAAGAATCTTGTATGTCAGACCTTGAATCTAGTGGTTCTAGCACCATGGTGACAAATGCAGAATTGGCCAAGATGGTTGAAGAGCAAGAGGAGGACAATAAGTTGTTAAAAGAAAGAATAGAGCAACTTGAGAAAGCATTGAACAATGTGAATTTGGAAGGAAAAATACCAAAGGAAGAAGAGGTTGTAGAGGAAGACAAGATCCGTGAACCTGACCCTGTTTTGGACGAAGAGCCTTTCTTGAAAGCATTGAAGGAGTTGAGTGGAAAGGACTTGAAGGAATACCACTGTTTAGTGGAAAAATGGAAGCTGATTTAGTTGTTGATTGGATAGAGGGAATGGAAAACCATTTTGAATGTGATGGAGTCACTGAGGCATAGAAGGTAAAGGTGGCCATGTCAAGACTAAGAGGATTCCCTGACTTATGGGATTCATTGAAGGAAGAGAAAAAAGAGTAAGCAACCTATCTCAACTTGGAAAGGAATGGTTGCCAAGATAAGAGAAGCATAAATGCCATATGACTATGAGATTTAGTTACACAAGAAGAGGCAAAGCTTAAGGCAGAAAGACCAAGATGTGAATACCTACATAGAGGAGTTCCAAAAACTTTGTATGAGGTCTAATGTTTCTGAAGATGAAAGTCTTAAGGTGGCTAGGTATCTTAATGGCTTGAAATGGAACATACAAGAGGAGATGGCTCTACTAAGTCCTAAGATAGTACATCAATGTTACCAATTGGTTGTCAAGATTGAGGAAAGAGGAAGCAAGACTGGAGCTTCTAAGGGTAGAGGCAAAGCTGAGGAGATCAAAGAGAGAGGGGCGAGGTGGCTACGAGCTAAGAGTCCCGATGACCAAAAGAGTCCTAAGTGTGAGGCGGAGGTGAAACATCTTCTAGGAGGATACAACAGGGGTAGAGGACCTCCAAGGGAGGTTCAAGCGAGGAAGGAAAGAGGGAGCAATTCATACTTTGCAGAGCATGAAATGCTACCATTGTGAATCAAGTAAGGTCATCACAGCATAGGTGCCCAGGAGAAAGCATCTTCATGAAGCAATGAAAAGAGAGTGGCTTATGCACAAGAGGACACCATGAGTCCTAAGTCATGTAGGTCAGTCATATTGAATCACGAGGTAGGAGAAGAGAATGCGATGTTCAATAGAGTTTTGATGAGACAATAGGTCAAGGAAGAACCAAAACAAAGGAAACTCTGGCCCCAGAGTAGGTGCAAGATACTTGGTAAAGTGTATGCAAGGTCATAGTAGATTGAGTTCAACAGAGACGATATTATCTCAGAGGAGGCAATAATGAAACTGAAATTGGAGAAGATACCCCACACTAACCCCTACAAGGTCACATGGCTAAACAAAGGGTAGAGTGTTCTAGTGAATGAGCAAGTAACGGTGGAGTTTTCCATTGGAGGGTACAAGGAAAAGTTAGTTTGTGATGTTTTACCCATGGATGCATGCCATCTACTATTGGGCAGACCATGGAAATATGATAGAGGTGTCATATATGATGGGAAAGAGAACACCATCTCATTCAAGAAGGATGGGAAGACTTTCAACTTGCAGTCACTGTTAGAAGAAGAAGAAGGACAGTCAAAGAAACGAAGCATCATGTTGAGTAGTGGGAAGGAGTTCCTTAACAACCTACATAAAGGGGGTGAAGGATATGTGATTGTGTTACAACCTAAAGAAGAAGACAAGGCTAACAAGACAGTCATACCCGGAGCAATCCTAAAGTTGTTGGATGGGTTCAAGGACATTGTATGCATTGATGGTACACCTACAACACACTCGAAAGAGGCCATTAGTCATCAAATTAACTTCATGCTTGGGCTTCATTGCAAACAAAGTAGCATGAAGCACACCCGGATCAAGGCCTAGAAGTAGCTGGGAGAGTCACGGGGATTGTTGGATCAGAGATTGATTCAAGAACTGCTCGGCCCATGTGCAATACCAGTGGTCTTAGCAACCAAGAAAGCTGGTAAGTGGAGATTATGCACTGATTCTAGGGAAATAAATAGAATCACAATCAGGTATAGGTTCCCTATTCCTTAGATTGAGGACTTGATGGATTGTCTTGGGGGAGCTCGTGCTTCACCAAGTTGGATCTCAAAAGTGGTTACCATCATATCAGAATTAAAGATGGGGATGAGTGGAAAACAACCTTTAAGAAAAATGATGGGTTGTATGAGTGGAGAGCTATGCCATTTGGCCTCTCTAATTCCCCTAGCACATTCATGAGGCTCATGAATGAAGTGCTTAAAGACTTTACATGGATATTTGTGGTGGTATACCCTGATGACATCCTCATATTCAGCAAGACAGTAGAGGAGCATTTAAAACATGTGGAGATGGTTCTTAGAAGGTTGCAAGAGGAGAAGTTGGCAATCAATTTAGATAAGTGTGAGTTCTTTAAGCAAGAGCTTGTCTATTTGGGTTTTGTAGTGTCCAAAGGATCATTGAAGATGGATCCAAGCAAGGTGGAAGCCATCCTAAGCTGGCCTACTCCAACCACAGGGACTGAGGTAAGAATTTTTCATGGATTGGCTCAATTTTATAGAAAATTCATAAGGAACTTTAGTGGTATATATTGCACCAGCTCTAGATACAATCAAAGGTGGTGTAAAAAGCTAGGATTTGTGTGGACTCGAAGCTGAGAAAGCGTTTGGCTTCAGAGAGCAAGAGGTGGCAACTCAACCTATTCTCTTATTACTAGTTTTGATAAATTGTTCCTTTGTTGAATGTGATGCAAGTGGAGTAAGCTGATGGGAGGAGTGCTAGGAGTCAAGAGAAGGCCTATAGCCTTCTTTGGTAAAACTCAATGAAGCAAGAAGAAGTATTCAACCTATGACTTAGAGACTTTATGCTTTGGTTAAGTCATTTTACCCCAGGAAATGGAGGCGTACCTTCTGCAAAGAGGTTTAGCAGGTACTTGACAATGGGAACTTAGCTTTATCAACACTCAAGAGAAGTTGAGTAATAGGCATTTGAAGTGGATGGAATACATCCAAGCTTTTACCTTCACCATCAAACACAAGAAGGGATAGCTAAACAAAGTAGTAGATGCATTGAGCAGGAGGTTGTTGACAGTGCAGGAGATACAAGTGAAGAGCATAGGGATTGACAGTTTCAAGGATCTCTATGGGAAAGATGAAGACTTTTCAGAGGTCTATAAGGTATGTTCTAACTTTTAGAATCATTTCCATAGCCAATACTCAAAGTATACATTGCAAAGTGGGTTATTGTTTAAAGGAAATCAGTTATGCGTTCCAAGAGGGTCAATGAGGGAAAATCTTATTCAGGAAAAGCATAATGGCAGTCTTAGTGGACATTTTGGCATCAATAAGACTTTTAGAACTAGTGCAAGATTCTATTACTAGCCAAAGTTGGCAAGAGATGTTAGAAAGTATGTGGAACAATGTGTTGTGTGTATGAAAGCTAAGGGAGGAGCTAGCAATGCTAGTCTATATCAACCCCTACCCATTCCTAACAGACCATGGGAGTGTGTGAGCATGGATTTTGTGGTAGGCCTTCCTAAGACCAAGACTAGTTTTGACAGTATCTATGTAGTGGTAAACAGATTTAGTAAGATGAGTCATTTTATTCCCTACAAAACTACTCATGATGCAAGTTACATAGCTCATCTTTTCTTCAAGGAAGTTGTAAGGATCCATGGATTTCCTTTGAGCATTGTTTCAGATAGGGATGTGAAGTTCATGAGTCACTTTTGGAAGACTCTATGGAGAAGATTGGGTACTAACCTGTCTTTTGGATCAACTTACCATCCTTAGACCGATGGTCAAACAGAGGTGGTTAACAGGGTGCTAGGTAACCTTCTAAGGTGCTTAACTAAGGAGTATGGACAAACATGGGATATGGTTATCTCACAAGTTGAGTATGCTTACAATGATAGTGTGAACCGAACCACAGGGAAGAGTCCTTTTGAAGGGTGTATGGGATGCACCAAGAGGCATATGTGAGCTTAGAGATCTTGGAGCTATGGAACATAGAAGTGGACATGCAAAAGACTTCAGTCAGACCATGAAAGAGATTCAGGAGCAGGTGAAGAAGATAGTCACCGAGGCTACACAAAAATTGAAGGAGAAGGTAGATATGTCAAGGAAAGATGTGCAATTTCAAGTAGGGGACTATGTTATGGTCCACCTTAACAAGTCAAGGTTGCAGAAGGGAATGTCAACCAAGTTGTAGATGAAGAGAGTGGGACCCTGCAAGATATTGGCCAAGTATGGCAAGAATGCATACAAGGTGGAGTTACCTACCGATCTAGGAATCTCACCAGTTTTCAATATAGCTGACTTGATCAAGTACAAGGGATCAGTCATTGATGTGGATCAGAATAGTTAGGAGATCTTCAAGGACATCAGCAACATATCCCTACCAAATCAAGACAAGCCTCAAGCAGAGAAGATCTTGGAGTCAAGAGTGAAGAAGGCTACAAGAAATAAGGTGTACATGGAGCACCTTATCAAGTGGAAGAACAATCATGAATTGGAAGCCACATGGGTACAAGAAGACTAGTTCAAGCAGTTTGGTATTGACCTGTCATGGGTTTCTCCTTCCATTCCTTAGTGTTTGGGTTGAGAGGGGGAGAATGGTGCAGGAGCACCTAGAAAGCAATATGTAGCACTAGGAAAATTTGGAAGCCTAGGAAGAAATTTTGTGTCTTGATACTTCAAGGTCATGTTGAACATTTAATTTTGAGTTTGTGGTGTTAGAAGATGTTAGGATGAAGGTTGATTAGTAGCATATGGTAGATGGAATGAGTTTCACAACTTGTTTCCACTAGGATTCACTAGGAGATGGTAATAAAGCCCAAAATGTTGCATTTGTGCAATTTTGGCCTTATATGGTGGTTATGTCCAACCAAGGGAAAGGGAATCACCTTACAAACCTTTTAAAGGTGTGCTTCGACCTGTTCCAAGGGTTGGAGAAGCTTTTGTTTCATTTGAAGTTTGCTGTTATAAGGAAAAGCAATGAAGTTCTTGTAAATTCTAGTTTTTAGTTCTTTTAGAGTGTTAATGGAGGTTTCCAGGCACTGAGCATTGTGTGGCACATGTAATAATTGATTTTAAAGTTTTTTGTGGTCAGTAGTTAGGTCGTTTCATCATTTTCTTGCTTTGTTCTCAGTTAGGTTTTGTTCTTTCCATTGTTGATCAATCTAGCAGGCTGTTAACCATGGAGTCTTAGACCTCTGTCTTCCACTATACCTGGTGTATAGTCCATGGGAAATGAGGCTAAGCTCCATGCCTATATATAGACTAGGTTTAGGAGTTTGTAGGAGGCAAGGTTTCATGGAAAAGGTCTTTTCCCAGGCAAGCTTGGCTATGCCCGGTTAGGAAAGACAGTGAAAACAAACACTAATTTTGCAGGGGTGACCATTCTCTAGAAACTCAGGGTGTGTGGTGGTTGCAGGAGGCCTTACAAAGGCTTGGAAGGAAGCAAGAGATCTCACCAATCCATTTGGTGACTAAAACAAGTTGACTGTTCACTATATATTCAAGAAATGGCCTAAAAAGCCCTAAAACCTACAAAAAGAGGGTTACGCCTGTGCATGGCCTGTGAAGGCCTATAACCTCAAAAATCTTGGAGAGGTAGAAAAATGAACTAGGGTCTCTTTTGGAAGATTGTGATTTTCTTCAGGAAGTTTGGGAGTTTAAGCCTACTTTCTCGGGTTAGGAGGCCTAATTGGGGCTCAAGGGCTACTAGCCCTTTTAAACCCTGGAATAGGGTTTGGTGAGAGTGATGGAGAAATGAAGTATGGTGGATGATCAAGAACCCTAGGTGGATATTTTTGAAGCTATGGAAGTCAACTCACACCCCTACAGCAAGTTAGTAAAGCTTGGGGGTTTAGTGGCCTTTAGGGAAGAGTAAGGGCCAAGGTGAGATAGTGGCAAGGCACCAAGATTGGCTTGGTGGAATGAAAGAATGATGATAGTGGGGGTTGGCTAGAAGAACCAGGGGTTTCTATACCTAAAATAGGACCTAAAGGTTAAGGTGGGAGAGTCACCTAAGAGTTCTTGAGAATAAGGACCCAAAGTATGGGACAGTGAGTGTCTCATCCAACCCTACCCTATCAAGAGGCCCCAAAACAAACAGGATGAGGCTTGAATTAACTGGAAATGCAGCTGGACAAAGAAAATTGAGGTCGAGGAAAGGCTATGCCTTTCCCCAACAGCCATGAAAATCCTTTCATGGAATGTCAGGGGCTACAATGCCTTTGGCAAGATCCATTTGAACAAAAGGTGTCTTGATCAAATGAGATTGGCTCTATTTATGCTCCAAGAAACAAAGATTAAGGACTTAGATTTTGCTTTCTTTTCAAAGTTTTTTGATCATTGGAACTATTCAATTTCAAGTGCTGAGGGTGATTTTGGGGGTTTGGGTTTACTTTGGAATTAATCCTTGGTGGATGTTCAGGTTGTTAGACAGGAGAAAAGCTGGCAATGGTTTAGGGTGGAGTTAAAACAATTACAAACAATTTTCTCCATCCTCAACATTTATGGACCAAACAAATTAGTTCAGAAAAAGGTGTTATGGCAAGAGCTCTCTGGGATCTTAGGTGAAGAAGAAGGAAGAATGTTCCTTCTAGGTGGTGATTTCAACGCAATAATGAGACCTTTAGATAAATTTGAGGGTGTGTGTTGGGTTGGACAAAGTCAACAAGTTTTTTGTGATTTTGCAGTAAATAATGGTCTGATAGAAGTACCTTTTAAAAAAGGTGAATTTACTTGGACAAATAGGAGAGGGGGTTTCCTAAATATTGTGAAAAAACTAGATAGATTTTTTTTGGTAGGAAACTGGGCAGTGTAGAATTGGTCTTGTGAGGGGGAGATCCTTCCAATAACTAGTTCAGATCATTATCCAATGAGTTCAAGAATCCAAGAGCACTCTACTCTGGATAGATGTCCCTTCAAGTTTGAAATGATGTGGTTTTGGGTGGATGGTTTAAAGGAGCTGGTGAGTGATTGGTGGTCGAATGCTCCAAGGTGCTCTAGTTATAAAGCATTTATCTTCTTCAAAAAGTTGCAACACCTAAAAGAGAAGTTAAAAACTTGGAATCGGGAATTCATTAGAAATATCTTTGCTGAAAAATTAAGATTGGAGGAAGTGTTAAATTCTTTGCATATGAAGGTAATTGAGCATGGGATGAGGGAAGAAGATTTTGAGTTGGAGAAAAAGATAAATAAAGAATACTCAAAAGTTCTAGCTCGAGAAGAAACCTTTTGGCGACAAAAATCAAGGGAAACATGGTTGAAAGAAGGAGATAGGAACTCTAAGTTCTTTCACAACTCTGTTAATGTTCACAGATCTACAAATAAAATTATGTCTATCAAGGATGGTAATGGGGAAACTTTGGTTGATGCTGCTAAAATTAATAAGGAGGCCATGATATTTTTCACAAAGAGCTATAATGCGGATTCAGTTGTTTCTTTTGAAAATTTGGATATCCTGTATGTCATCCCAAGATACATTTCGGAGGCCCAAAATGACATGCTAATGGCAGAAGTTTCCCTGAAGGAAGTGAACAAAGCTTTGTTTGGTTTAGTAGGGGATAAAGCCCCAGGCCTAGATGGATTCCCAACAATTTTTTTCCAAAAATTCTTGGATATTTTTGCTAATGATATATGGGATGTGGTAGAAAAATCCAAGAGGAGCGGGTTTGTTCTCAAAGATATAAACAACACATTTATTGCCCTCATCCCGAAAAGGTTGGTTATTAACTCCTTTGAGGATTTTTGGCCTATTTCTTTATGCATACGATCTATAAAATCATTTTGAAAGTTATTGCCAATAGGTTGAAAAAGGTTTTGAGTTTTGTGATTTCATTAGAACAGAGTGGGTTCTCTCCAAATAGATCAATCTTTGAAGGTGTTATAGTAGCACATGAAACCATTCATTCAGTTCAGATGGCGAAAATTGAGAAAATGATGGTCAAGCTTGATATAAGAAGAGCATATGATAAGGTAAATAGGACCTTTTTGTTGAAAGTGCTTGAGAAATTTGGCTTTGGGCTTAAATTTGTGTTCTTGGGTTGAAAGTTGTATTAGTATGCCTCATTTTTTTGTTTTGGTAAATGGAAGCCCTCAAGGTTTCTTTGGCTCATCTAAGGGGATTAGACAAGGTGACCCTATATCACCTTTTCTCTTTATTATTCTTGCAAAGGTGTTAAGAAGGTTGATTTCCTACAAATGTAGAGAGGGACTATGGAAAGGAATTAAAATTGCAGAAGGTGAGAACCCATATCACACCTCCAGTTTACAAATGATACTTTTTTGATGGGGGATGCAACCTTAAGAGAATCCTGGGTGATGAAAAGCTCTCTTGATAAATATGGTTTGGCTTCAGGCTAGTGCATCAACTGGCACAAATCAAAAAAATTCTTTTTTAACACTCCAATCCAAAGACAATCAGATATTAGTCGGATCCTTGGCATGAGGGTTGGAACCCTCACGAATAAATATCTAGGCATCCCTTTCTTTGGGGGGGAAAATAGAGTAGGTATTTGGAAAGATCTAGTGGATTCATGCCTAAATCAAATGGATGGGTGGAAGAGCAAATGGCTCACTTCAGTTGGTAGAATTTTAATGCTTAAATCTGTTATCTTTGCTATTCCAAATTACTCTATGATGTGTCTAAAAATACAAAAGAATTGATTAAATCCATTGGGAAGCATATGAGAAAATTCTTTTGGAATGGGGCTAGTGACGAAGACAAAATTCCGCTGCTCACATGGGATAAAATCTGTAGAGCTAAGGATAAAGGTGGGGTTGGTTGAGGAATTAGCAGCTTTTAAATGAAGCTCTAGGTGTGAAATTGGTTTGGAGTATATATGGCAATCCAGACTTGTTATGGGTAAAAATTCTAAAAGAAAAATATCTAGATTCGAATGAAGACCATAGAATTTTTACAATTTGCAATCCTCCAAAGGGCTCAGCAATCTGGAATTTCATAGTGTCTTATAGACTGATGATTTTAAATCATCTCTCTTGGTAGCTTGGTAATGGTTTAACGACTAGCTTTTGGGAAGACTCATGGGATGGAATGCCAAACATTGGTGAAGAGCCTAATATTCTGGTTCTTAAAAATCATTTCTCTCAATTATGGGGAACCAAGGTTCATGATTATATGGTTTTAAAGCAGAGGCCTTTTGGTCAAGACTGGGTGTGGAAGGAGGTTGTGGGTGAGGGGCTTTCATGTCATAAAATTTAGCGTATGCATAGGATCTTTCAAGAACAAGAAGTTTTCATTTCAGAGAATGAGGATAAGATAGTTTGGTGTGGATCCTCCAATGGTTGTTATTCGGTTAAAATTGGTTATCAACTTTTGGACTCTTGGAGAGGGAAGCTTTTTGGGAATTTTTTTTATGTTGGAACAAGAATGTTCTTCCAAAAGCATACACTTTCACTTGGCTAGTTGTAAAGGGAAGAATTTTGACTGGTGATAGGAGGAAATGGTTAGGGTTTGTTGGCCCCTCAAAATGTGTGTTATGTGACAAGGCCGAGAAATCAGTAGATCACTTGCTAATACAGTGTGAGATGGTAGTAAGTTGTTGGGATTTTGTGCGACAAAAGATAGGGTGGAAAAGTCCTTTACAAAGGACTTTAAAGTCTTTGAAAGTTGGCCAAAGGTGTTGAAAAAATCTTTTTTGTCAAGTATATGGATTGTGATGCCTTCTTTGGTGATTTGGGAGATTTGGAAAGAAAGAAAAAAGAGAATCTTTGTGGAGAAAAGTGAAACCTTAAAAAGGTTGCTTTGGCGAATTGAACATAGTATTGAAGAGGTGGTGAGCTCTGCAGCATCCCACCCACAGAATCTTCACAATCCTTTCTCTTTGGAGGATAGTAGAATACAAAGGGCCTGGCAAGGGTATTTGGATCAAAGTTGGGCCGAGGTCTGTGAAGGGTAAGTCATTTAATGAAAATAGAGATAAGGTTGTCTAGGAAAAACCTCTTAAAGGTGGATCAAGGTAAATTTTGACGAAGCAACCAAAGGCAACCTTGGCCCTTTTGGAGCAGGTGTGATTTTTAGGGATCACCTAGGCAACACAATTGCCTATGCAGCAAAGAAATTAGAGTGTGGGACCAACAATGTGGCCAAAGCTAAAGCAACGTTATTAGCTGTCAATCTATCTAAATTTTTTGGTATAAGGAAGTCACATTTGGAAGGAGATTCCTTAATTATAACACAGGCAATTAGGGATGGAGGGGCAAAGGCTTGGCACCTACAAATTTTTTTTAAAGCTATTTCAAAAGAATTGGAATCCTTTGAAGGTTTTCTTATTAGTCAAATTAGGAGGGAGGGGAATATGGAGGCTGACATCTAAATGGGCAGTTTCTTTTAAGGAGGATGCAAAGCTAGCAGGCAAGGATTTAAGGGGTGTTAGTTTTTAGCGGGCTCTTGTATTGGCTAACTTGGAGAGGGTTTACTTGCTAGTTAATGCTAATCTCATTGATTATGCATTATAGTTTTAAGCAATGTTTAGGTAGTAGTTTTTGAAAAAAGTGGTGAAGTATGGATGGTAGGAGTGTTAACGGTTAAGAAGGCAATAAATTTCAATAATTCCAAGTGGATGTCCTTTCAAATGGGAATGAGGACAATGTCGGGGAGGTCTTGATGCAAAGGATGAAGGTGACCTATTTTGCATATGGGAAAATATGGCTTAACCTCTCAAAACAAAATATCCAATAAATGATGTAAGGTTGCGACTAAGTGGGATGTTTTGTAAATGATGAAGACAAATGGGGAGTACGATGGCATTAATGGCAGGGACAGACATGCTTAAAACAATGAAAAGAGTGAAAGTCTTTACCATTTTTAGCAAAGACATTTCGTGGAACTGACATTCGAGTGCATTTAAGGATGGAGGCGATGTGGGGGTTTTCAACCAAACGGTAAATGCTTCTTTATCCAGGTAATGTCCCCACCTAATACTCAGAATGCTTCATTGCCTTTCAACTCCCAAAGGCAATTGATGAAGTCAGGGAGTCATTTATTTAATTATTTAATTATTACCTAAGTTGCAAAAATTATTCTCTAAAGGTGATATTAAATAATTAATTAAATCATTATGGGTAAAGTGACTTTATGAAATTTCACTAGAGTGACTTATGGAAATGTTTATTTTTAAGAGACTATACAAAAGTCACTTTATTATTTGTTTGAGCCAATAGAAGGAAAAAGGTCATTTTGTCGGGCCTTTCTTGAAAGATGAAAAAGGGAAATGAAGGATTCATTCGCACCTTTCAACTTTTGAAAAACTTTGGACAAATATTCTTCCTCTACAAAGAGCGAACTCCCTTGAACGTGGGTTGAAACCCTAGCACCTTGTTTCGGCTGTGGAATATCTGCCCTAGCAAGATTTTTGAAGATTTTACAGATTTCATTGTGGAGAGGTCGAGCAGTGAGTGAATCGAGCCTTCATGTGATCTCGTTTCTGATTCTTGGTGACATTTACTGAACTCGTGGCTACCATTTTGGGTCGACTTTGATGTAGTTATCGAGCAGAAGAGAAGGCGTTTATCCTTGCATAACAGTGGACATTCTATTCACAGATTTAAGGGACAGAAGCAAGCACACGCGTATCATTTTTGGGCGAGCTTATAAAGGACGTGATTACAGAAGGGAAGCGACGACATCCTTTCTTCCACAGCGGGTCATGGCTACTGGAGACACGTCTTAAGGAGGACGTCTGGAATGTTTAGGGCTGGGCGTTCCATTTGTGGAAGGCGTGCTTATCACCAAAGGAGGTTCTGACTGTTGGACACAAATTCTGGAGCATGCTGAGGTCGTTTCTCTTCACCTTCAGAATGGAGACGGATTGTAACCAGGTCTGAGCCATCTTATTTGCTGAGTCTTGTAGTTCTTGTGTTGACAGCAATAATTAATATTTGTGATAAATTATGAGTGTGTTGCTCCAGCCATACTGCTGTACCTGTATTTTCTGTTCTTGCAAATATCAGGAAATCTTATAGTCAAAGCTGAATACAATCACTTTAATGCTTCTGCTCATTAGTCAACTAGTTCTATAAGTTTGGAAATAGGATAAATGCTACAATACCATCTCTGCTAGTGTAAGAACCCTCTCAGTATATTGTACAGTTCGGAGTTTTTGGGTTGTCTGTATGAGCATTGTTTGAGTTGGGTAAGTCTATTTGTTAAACTGAAAATGACTTTCTGAATATGCGAATCCATAATGGTCATGGGTCTTGAGGATATAAACGCATTATTTTAGAATTCTGGCATGATTCCTGTTTTATATAAGGTCTGCAAATAACTTCTGAGCAGTTCCTGGTGCATATCAGACCCTTCTATGTTTAGGGTAGTGCCACACACAATCTGTTACTATCTGATATAAACTTTTGTGCATCTTAATATGGTAAAATCGTCATATGCTTACTTTTGAATACATAAACCACATCTACTTGAAATCAAAAAAGAAGTTATCAGAACAAAGGCAAATCCAAACAGGACAGAAAAATACAAAGCACAGATTAGGATCTTACAATGGTATAATAATATTGACGCTGTGTGAAAGAACCAGCTCCCTTCAAACCAAACAAGTGAGACACCAAAGCAGTCAGATTTAAGGGAAGGCCATAAGCAAAAAATTATATCAGTCAAAGTGGCATCCAAGGTAGATGTTTGGTAGACAGACAAGGCATTGAATAACAAATTTTTTTTAAGTCAAAATTAGCAGGGCATTTTACAGTGGTATCAGAGCCAGCTTCCTGCCTGCCTATGTGGTAGTGGGATGTTATGAATCCTGATAACCAAGAATTTATAACATACAGAAGAGAAAGGAGAAGACGTGTTGGTCCTTTTGATACCGATTCATCATCTGAAGAAGACATCATGGGTGATAGGCATGACATACCCGAGGGCAGCACTCAACAGATCCTTAATGACCTAGCTAGAGGTCAACAACAGATAGCTCAGCTCTTAAACCAGCTCTTGGGTGACAGGAATAATGGTAACAATGGGACAAACGGTCATGATAACAATGTTGAGGCCAGCAACACCAATATACCAGCACATAACCATGCTAGGACAGCTAGTAGGGTGACTCCGAGGCCTCTCATGCCTCAATTCTTGGGAGGACAGCCTGCTGGAAATCAAGAGCAGCAAGCACAAGGAGAGGGATTTACAGATTATTTGAGAGAATATCAATCGTTGGGAGATGAATTTCATGCTGCCATGTCATTGGCGGATTTTTGCACTATCAAGTATAGGAATAGACCCAGAAACAACAATAGAGGACAGCAGAACCAGGATCTACAACGCAAGGTTGGAAAACTCACGATTCCTTCCTTTGACGGGTCTAGTAAATGCACAGCCAGAGCGTGGGTACAAAAGTTGGACACTTATTTCCAGCTAAACCCCATGTTGGAGACAGAGGCTATTAAGTATGCTACGCTACACTTGGATGGTGAGGCACATGAGTGGTGGTATCATGGGCTTGTCACTTTAGGGCATGCCAACATCACTTCCTATTTGGAGTTCACACAAAAATTATGGACAGATTTGGATCCAGAGCTT
>VDFB02285519.1:0-165398 GCA_007258455.2 Sequoia sempervirens | reverse complement strand
GATGAATTTCATGTTGCCATGTCATTGGTGGATTTTTGCACTATCAAGTATAGGAATAGACCCAAAAACAACAATAGAGGACAACAGAACCAGGATCTACAACGCAAGGTTGGAAAACTCACGATCCCTTCCTTTGACGGGTCTAGTAAATCCACAGCCAGAGCGTGGGTACAAAAGTTGGACACTTATTACCAGCTAAACCCCATGTTGGAGACAGAGGCTATTAAGTATGTTACGCTACACTTGGATGGTGAGGCACATGAGTGGTGGTATCATGGGCTTGTCACTTTAGGGCATGCCAACATCACCTCCTATTTGGATTTCACACAAAAAATTATGGATAGATTTGATCAGAGGGATCCAAAACTTCATTTCCGGGAGTTAGCACAGCTTAAGTAGAGCGGATCAGTAGACACATATATCTCAGAGTTTCACCGTTTGGCAGTTATCGTGACAAATATTTCAGAGCAGAGGTTGGTTATGCTCTTTATTGAGGGTCTATCCGAACCACTTCGTGGTTGGATTAAAGCTTTCAAATCCGATTCCCTACAGGATGCGATCACTAGGGCGAGAGACATGGAGTTCTCCACACCTGACAACAAAATCTCTTCTAAACCTTTTGTTCCTCAGAAGAACAAGGGTAAGAAGCCTTTTCAGAAAAAGGGAAACGAGAAAAGTGATCCAGATGAGGAGTATCGCAAGGAATGCAAAATTAAGGGAATTTGTTACCATTGCAAGGACCGTTGGGAGCTAGGTCACCGTTGCCTAGGAAAAGGAAAGGCTCACCTTATTGAGGTTGTGACTGAGGATGAGAGCAGTGATGACGAGCCTTTACAGGATATCGACGATAGCAATTCAGATGAGGAGCAGCCTCAAGGAGAGGGTAAGAGTAGTGTCATTGCTACAGTATCAGGCACTCCTAGATTCAACTCTTTTAGAGTTAGAGGAGTTTTACAGGGACATCGCATATGCGTGTTGATCGATAGTGGGGCAACCCACAACTTTATTGATGCAGCCCTAGTTGAGAAACACATGCTACCCGCAGAGGAATTTGAAGGATTTAATGTGATGGTGGCAGATGGCTATAAATTGAGATGCACTTGGAGGGTTCCACAGTTGCCTATTACCTTGGGCAATTACACAGCTACAGATGAATTCTTTGTGGTGGATTTGGGTGACACTCATGCTATACTTGGAGTTCAGTGGTTACACTCATTAGGAAAATATTCTCAGAACTTTTAGACCATGGAACTTAAGTTCAGGACAGCAGAGGGGCAGCGAGTGGTGCTTAGAGGCATGACTAATGGATCAACCAAGGTTGTGTCGGCTAGACGCATGGAGAGCATTTTTCGACATGATGACATAGCTTGGGCAGCAGAGTGTTTGATCACCACCAAAGAGTCTTCAGATTCAGGGCAGCCATATCATGTTGACATTCAGGAGCTATTGGGTAAACATGATAGGGTTTTTGGAGAGATGCCTCCAGGGAGACCACCTGATCGTGGTTTTGAGCATACCATTGAGCTAGAGGAGGGGGCCAAACCAGTGATCACTACCCCCTATCGTCATCCTAAGAAATTCAAGGATGAGATCGAGAAAGCAATCAAAGAATTGCTTGAGATGGGACACATTAGACCGAGCTCCAGTCCATTCGCTTCTTCTGTGGTCTTGGTGAAGAAGAAGGATGGAACCATGCGGATTTGCATTGATTACCGGGCTCTTAATAAGAAAACCATCAAGAACAGGTACCCTATACCCAGGATAGATGAGTTGTTGGATGAGCTTCATGGGGCAGTGTATTTTTCGAAGATTGATCTTCGTTCAGGGTATCATCAGATAAGGGTCAGATAACAGGACATACACAAAACAACATTTCGTTGTCATTATGGGCACTATGAGTTCTTGGTCATGCCATTTGGTTTGACAAACGCACCTGCCACATTTCAGTCTTGTATGAATCATATATTCAATAAGCAGTTGCGTAAATTCTTATTGGTGTTCTTTGATGACTTGCTCATTTACAGTCGGACTTGGGAGGATCACTTGAGACATCTTGACAAGGTCTTGAGTATCATGGAGGAGCAGTCACTCTACGCGAAGGCTTCAAAATGCGAATTTTGCCTTAGAGAGATATTATATTTGGGGCATGTGATCAGTGCAGAGGGAGTACAGGTCCATCAGGAGAAGATACATGCGATACTTGATTGGCCACCACCTAGGACTCTCACAGAGTTGCGAGGCTTCTTTGGATTGTGTAGTTACTATAGGCGGTTTGTGAGGGGATTTTCATAGTTGGGAGCACCTTTGACAGATTTGACAAAGAAAGGTGCATTTAGTTGGTCAGAGGATGTACAACGAGCTTTTGATAAGCTCAAGCAGGTGATGAGTAGTTGCCCAGTATTGGCGCTTCCAGATTTCACACAGCCATTTGTTTTGGAGTGTGATGCTTCAGGTAAGGGCATAGGAGCAGTGTTGATGCAAAATAGACACCCCATAGCTTTTGAGAGTCGTAAGTTGAGGGGACCAGAGAGACTATACTCCATCTACGATAAGGAGATGCTCGCCATTATGCATGCCTTGGCGAAGTTCAGACAATACTTAGTTGGAGGGAAGTTTGTGGTGAGGACCGATCACAACAGTCTCAGATACTTCTTGGAGCAGAGGGATTTGAATGAGAGGCAGCAGAAGTGGGTCAGCAGGATACAGGTGTATGACTTTGATAAGAGTATGTGAAGGGAAAAAAGAATGTTGTGGCAGACGCCCTCTCTAGGAGACCTTTAGCTTGCTCACTTTCAGAGATTTCCGCAGATTGAAAATCCCTCTTGTTGGTAGAGTACTCCAAGAATAAGTTTGCTTGTGAGTTGTTGGATGGGTTGATTCAGGATGATAGGTACAAAGTAGTGGATGATGTGATCTACTACAAGGATAGGATCTACTTGGTGCTAGAATCTAGATTGAAGGAGAGGATATTGCAGGCCTCTCATGACACTCCCTTAGCAGGCCACCAGGGCTATTTCAAAACTTACAGACAAGTTAGGGAGAGGTTCTCTTGGAAGGGCCTCAAGGATGATGTATTGAGACATGTTAGGGAGTGTGTGACTTGTCAGCAGAACAAGTCAGAGCATACACATCCAGTCGGATTACTACAGCCATTGCCTATTCCAGAGTAGAAATGGGAGAGCATTTCTATGGACTTCATCACAGGTCTACCTAAGGTACATGGGAGAGATAGTATCTACGTGGTGGTGGATTGGTTGACGAACTACGCTCACTTCTTTCCTATTCCGACACAGTACAGGGCTCCATAGGTGGCTGAGTTATTTTTTAGGGAGATTTTCAGATTGCACGGGTTACCTCACTATATAGTTAGTGACAGGGATAGTAGATTCATGAGTGCATTCTGGCAGGAGCTGTTTCGGTTGGTAGGTACTGAGTTGACTTCGAGCACGAGTTATCACCCTCAGACAGATGGTCAGACAGAGATTGTAAACAAATGGATTGAGGGGTACTTGCGCAACTACATTGCAGGGCAGCAGCGGGCATGGATTAAGTGGTTGCACTTGGGGGAGTATTGTTATAATACCACCTATCATATGTCCATTGGGATGAGTCCCTTCAGGGCCTTGTATGGTTATGATGCACCATCATTCATGGAGATGGCTTTTGGTGAGAGCAGGGCTCCCAAAGCCAAGGATTGGATTCAGGAGAGTCAAGATATCTTGAGGGCACTCAAAGATAACCTACAGGTGGCGCAAAATCAGCAAAAGACATATGCTGATAGACACAGGATCGAGCACAGTTTCGAGGTTGGGGATTTGGTATACCTTCATTTGCAGCCATATAGACAGTCTTCTCTCAAGAAGAGCGGAGCTGAGAAGCTCAAGCCCCGATTCTATGGACCATACAGGATTATCAGGAGGGTTGGAGAGGTAGCATACGAGTTGGAGCTACCAGAAAATAGCAAGATTCATAATGTGTTTCATGTTTCGTGCCTTAAGAAGGCGTTGGGTCAGCAGGTTACTTTTTCTTCAGAGCTTCCACCATTGGATGAGGGACATTTGGTTCTAGTCCCTGAAGGGATTATAGACACTCGAGAGAAGAGGTTGAGAAACAGGGTCGTGTTGTGACCTTTTTCACACATCGCCCCATTCAAGATGGGGACCCCTAATTTTTGCTCCATTCTGGTCTTTTTTGGCTTTGGTTTTGTCTCTCTCTCTCTGCCGGTCTCTTTTCTATCTGCCTTTCTGGGGATTTCTCCACCTTTGAGTTTAAATGTGAAATTTGGCCGAGTCTGGAAAATTAGGGTTTGTACTTTCCCGGTCAATCTGAGGTCAAGCAAGGTAAATAAATTGAAAATAAAGACTAACACTGTTGTCAGCATGCTTCCAGCAGGTTTCCACTGAAATTTCATCAGATTCCGGCTACTTACTATTTTTAGTAAGTGTGCAGTTCAGAGCATTTCCTTAGCATTTTTGAATTTTTAACAGTCACGCTGCATTCAGAGCATACCAAGTTGCTCACGGGCAAAATTTGAGCGAAAACGGGCAACTTATTATTTTTAGCAGTTCAGCTTCCGGAGCAGATTTCAGGGCTTGGATGCAGAGTTTTTCAATGCATGTTTGGATATTCCTTCTGGGTTTTCGGAGACCTTCGCGACAGTATAACATGCAAAGTGAGATGACAACTTTCAGAGTTCAGCCTTCAGAGACTATTTTTAGGGTTTGCATGTCAGGGTTTTCTTTGCATGTCTGCGTATTCCTTATGGGTTTTTCGAGAGCTTCGTGGTGACGTGACATGCAAACGGAGATGATCACTTATTAAGGAACTTACTATTTTTAGCAGGTGCATCCCGGCGACTGCCTCCCAGCACTTCAGAATCACGAGTTGATCGCAATGCAACAGAAACGAGAACAAACGGAGACCATTTGATGTGCATGCAGAACAAATTAGGGTTTCCAGCTTCGGGGCCTGAAAAGAGGGGTAAAAAGTTAGAATTTTCGAAAACCGGTGTATACCACCGCGATCAGCGTCTTCCAGGCTATCTACTAGTAAAATTTGAAGACAAACGGAGCACTTACTATTTATAGTAAGTCATTTTGGAAACAGGGTAAAAATAGAAAGTCAGCAGCAGGCGCCGATGTCAACAGGCAAGTCACGTGGTGAGGAGCGCCTCATTCGAATTTCAAATCAAACGGAGTTGTGGAGGTATTAGAAACGAGCAGTTACTATTTATAGTAAATCACCTCCAGAAATATGCTATTTTTAGCAAGTCAACTCAGAATAGCAGTGTCAACGGGCTAATGGGGTCGCGAAGAAGCAGTGTTTAAAATTTCAAAATGATCTGAGCTTTTGAAGTGTGAAAATCAAGGGACTTACTATTTATAGTAAGGCATGAAGAGGTTGGCGAAGATGAAGAAAAATTGGCTAAGTCTGATAATTCATCCTGCACCACCATGAAAATGCGCCCTCAAGGATGAAGAGGCATCAAATTTTCCAAGTCAGAATAAAAATCCTCCTACCTAGCTAAAATGCGCCCATCCAAGGTAGTGAAAGTTGAAAAATTTCTAGGGCACAAGCTTCGTCCTGCTCACTGGGTGAAATGCGCCCTCCTCACAAGCCAAAGTTGAAAAATATTCTAAGGCAAGAACTCGTCCTCCACCACCCTCCATTTGCGCCCATCCTTCATCAAGTATAATATGGGCCCAAGAAAGTCAAGGAGGTCAACAAAACTCGTCCACCTCCTATCCCAAAATGCGCCCAAGAAAGAAGTCAAGGAAGTCAACAAAGTTTATCCTTCACCTATAGCAAAATGCGCCCTCAAAATGGATGACTTAAAGCAAAAAAATTCTAAGAATAAATATTCTCCACCACCCCCCAAATGCGCCCATCCTTCATGCATGGCAAAATGCGCCCAAATGAGGCCATGTAAGGACAAAAGCTGGAAGTCAAAAGGTCACTTGTTGGTGGCGTTTGAAAGTTCATCCTCCATGCTTGCTCAAATGCGCCCAAAGCAAAGCATATGAAGACAAAAATGAGGAAGCCCAAGGGTCACTTGTTGGAGGCGTTGAAAGTTTTCATCCACCACATATGCCAAAATGCGCCCAAGGTTAGAAAGTCAAAATGTCAACAAACTTTCATCCTCCTCCTAGGCTCAAATGCGCCCAAATGGGGCCATGTGAAGACAAAACAAGGAAGTTCAAGAGTCACGTTGAAAGTTTCATCTTCTAGCAAGTGTGATATGCGCCTAGGATGGTGAGATAAATACAAGGTGATATAAGTAAAGTAAGGTGTTGAAAGTGCTAAGTAATGAAAATGTTGCCTAGGCATGGTTATTATTCCTCTTCAAGTGTGAAATGCGCCTAGACTTGAGAATTAATATTGCTAGGTGGTGAATAAAATAAAACATGCTAGGCGTTGGGATTAAACATCTTCCATGATATGTGCCTTCGGGAAAATTTTCCAAATAAATTGATGAAATAAATTTTCACCACAGGCAAAGTTGATTGAGTTGAATAGAAATTTTTCTAAGGCAAAATTTTCAAAAAAAAAAAATGCAAAGTGATTCGAAAATTTCTCTAAGGCAAAATATTTTCTTCCATGAAAATACGCCTAGGCATGAAGGTGATGAATAATTTTCCTGAACATGGATGGATTTGCCAGTGATGAAGTCAGAAGATGATGATAATGCAGGATGAATTTAAAAATTCTTCGAGTCTGAGCAACACAATACAATCACAGATGTGAAGAACGGATTTAAAATCGATTGAATAATATTTTTCTAAGGTTCAAAATTTTAAAAATTTAAATGAACCCGTTCGTTGTGTACCCATGGATTCATCACGTTTTGGGGAAAATTTTCTTCTGGGTACTGATGATCTCCGATGAGAAATGGATTTCTATGTCTTCCGCACTTTGCCAAGGTCTTCAGCATGAAGAATTTAATTGGTGCTCGAATTATGAATTTTCCTAAGGGAAAATTTTAAAATTTTCTAAGGAAAATTTGAATAAAATGGTTTTCGAAAGGAAAATGCTTCGATGATGAATTTAAAGTGAATTGCCTAGATATTTTTTATTGAATTCTTCACAGATGAATTTTCCAGAGCGTCAGAGGTGATTAAAATTTAAAATTTGCAAGACAGAACTTCGGCTGTGAATGGAAATTGCCAAAAGATGAATTTAAATTAAAAATTTTCGAAAGTGAATTTAAAAGATGCCAGTCAAAGTTGAACTTCTAGAAGAATAAGATTCTTGACGTCAAGAGACAAGTGTCGAAAATACCAGAGGGAAAATTCGAATTCTTGAAGTGGAGTAGTGGAAATTTAATGCACTGGCTATACTTAGCTCCTTCTAGAATTCGATTTTTGCTATAAAAAATGAGAAGCTTTTCATTTCTCCTCACCAATTGAAGGAATTCGAATTTGCTCTGGGTCTAAAGCTGAGTTGAGTGTGAAGCTGAAAGTTGCTAAGGCTGCAAGTGTTGAAGAAGTTCGAATTTTTGAAGCTGGAGAGGAGGTTGTTGAAGACTGAAAGTATTGAAGAGCTGCGACTTGAAGAGGAAGAATGTTGCTGAAGTTCAAATCTGAAGTTGCTGAGACACGAATTTTAAAGAATTTATTGCTGAAGCTGAAGTCTGCAAGTGCAAGTGAGAAGTACAACTTGGAGTTGGAGAAGTTGCTGAAGTAAATAGGCGCCAAGTCATTTGGAAGTTGCTGCAATTTGAAAATCTAAGTCTGAGCTTGTGAAGTGCGAACTTGCTAAGTCTGATTTGAAGTTGAAGAGGTGCGAATTTTAAAAGGTTCAACAGCTGAAGTAAAGTGGACGATTTTGTCAAGGCTAAATTTCATGAAAGTTGCTGAAAGTGTTGAATTTGTTGAGACTTTCTAAGTGATTGATAATTCAAAATCTGTTGGAGAAGAAGTTGAGGTTTGCAAATGAGAAATAATATTGCAACTTCTTGAAGTCGACTGGCAGCCCTGCAAAGTATTTTATTTATTTTTCAAGTTAATTTGCTGATGGATATTTATTGTTTTGCAGATGGCTGAAGCAAGTGTGACTGGCAAGGATAACAATGGTGCATCCAGATAGGCTGTTATAAAGAAGTTGAGCAAGTCTTTCATGCCAGAGTCGAAGTTTACTTCGAAGTTGGGCAAGCTGGTGGATACAAATCTGGGCTCTGTCAACTTGGAGACTTTCAAGAAAAGAATGCTGGGAATTGGTAGTCATCAACCTTCGAACACTTCACACAACATTGTTCGAAGCGGATTATATGCAGCTGCGGGTTTCCCACCAGCCATTCAGTGTTCGGAGCTGATGATGGAGTGTGCCAACTGCTACGAGAAGGATCACAGGTCAATCATGTCACCAGATTGACAAGTGCTCGCCAACCTCACTCCTTCAGCTATTGGCAAAGCTTTCGGAATCCCAGTGCATAGGAACATGATTTACAAATCAAGGGAGTGAGCTGAGCGAATGTATGCTTCTGCATTCGAGAGATGTACATAGACAATCAATACTCACTGGATGAGCAACCCCAAGCCCTCTCGTACGAAGCTGCCCAGACAAATTATATCAGATGACTTGAAGCAGGAGTACTGTGATCTCATTATGATGCTGAGTCGAGTTGGAGGTTGCCCGCAATCTTTTATTTTTGAGCCATGGATGTTCTATTACATCAACCTCGTGCTGGAAGGAAAGGAGTACGTCAATTGGGCTGCAATGATCAGTGACAATTTGCACGAGTAGCTCCTGAGTTTGAGAAGAACGAAGACATTTTATATGGGCTCTTACATCATTTACATGCTGGCCCGTATGACGAAATACAGAGGAATTTCATATAAGGAGCCTGTTGGCTATGGTTCTCATCAATTTAAAATTCATGAGGCTTGTCCGTAGTTGCACTTGACAAGTACTACTCATTACAAGCGTGTCAATGACGCCTTCACCATGCACATCGCGAGATTGCTTCAGGAGCGGATGCATCACAGGATCTCGAGGGAAGCCCAGGAATTGATTGAGAGGTATGGGTGCTGGTTCATACAATTTCCGAATTTTTCTTACATAAGGCTGCAAGGATTTTCTTCATACCCATATAGGCTGCCCAAGTACCCAACCAACAAAATATTGATGTTAGAGATATCTAGGCAATTGTTGCCTACGATAAGATTCAGAAGAAGAAGAAGAAGGGAGGTGTTGACTTCCCAATTGTCATGGGCAATTCAGATGAAGTGTGTCCTTCATTACAGGCAGCTAGAGAGGCCGAGAGCGAGCTCCAGTTTTATCACTTTTCCTATCACACCGGCAGACAGCACTATAATCCGCATAACAATATCAAATGGGTACTGTCAGAGGAATTTAAACATAAGGCAAACATTGAGGATTATTGGGCTGATGCATCGGACGAGGCTGAAGTCAGGAAGAGAGTGTTCTCTAGGTTGCCAATAGGCATGATTAGAGAGTGTGAAGTCATTCCAATACTAGACCAGGTGGATGAGGACATGAGCGTCGTCCATCCAGATTATGAGGCAGTAGGGGATACTCCACTTCCGCTCCCGGAATCGTCAGAACCAGAGATTGCTGACTTGGACACACTTTCTATTCCAGTCTTGACATTTACTAGAGCGTGGGTTGACAGACGTGTGAGCAGGTTGAAGAGTAGGTCGATTGCATTGACTTACAATTTGATGGGAGATCACAGGACACCCACCACCAGTAGGAAGAAACAAATCACACGAGGTCCGAAATCTAGAAGGAAAGAGCTAGTTCGGCAGGAGCCTGTTCAGCCGGAACCTCCACGAGTTGTAATTGAATCACCCACGCCATTGGAGACATGTTCTCCAAGTATACAGAAGGTTTCTTTATTTGCTGATCAAAGAAACACATTGAATCAGGTGCAAGTAGTACAAGAAGATAATCAGCCACCACGGAGAGAGTCAGTTGGCCAGAGCGTCAACGCACCTAGTAGAGATGATCAGCAAACTGATGAGGGGATTGCTACTGACCCTCAGTTTCAGCATGAGCTAGAGGCGGCTTTGGACAATGATGATATAGTTTCAGGAGATACTCAGCCACTAGAGGCCGATGAGCCTCACCAGAATGATATAGAAGTTGAACAAGTTCGTGAAGTAGAGGCACAAGAACAACAACCATTTGATATACAGTATACATTACCTGATTGGCTCAGAGATAGGATGAGAAGAAGCCCCAGCGAAGAGATTGATCCAGCAGTTGAAATGGAAGAATTTTTGAACAGGATCGGCGCGCTTCCACAAAAGAAGAGAGCACGAAAGTTTTCAAAGATCTCGACTGAAGAGGATGGTTCTCGCACCCTTCACATGGTAGTGCCACAGGTTGATTGTGACCGAGATGAAGCAGTACCCGAGAACTACATGGTCACAACTTTGGAGTTAGGACACCCCACAGGTGCGCAGATTGTAGAGGAGTGTGATAACTCCTACCTCGCCCTCAAGGATAGATTATTTAAAAAGGAAGGAAAGTACAAGAAGTTGAAAGAGAGCATAAGGCTTTGATAGGATATGTGCAGCAGTTGTCTCGTCCTCGTGGGCAGGAGATTCCAGCGATAGAGCTTCCAGCTTAGATACCTAGAGAGTCGATTAGTGGCTTGTTGGAGCTTGGGAAGATGGCACAGGAGGCAGATAAGTGGGCCACGGGAGTTCGTGCTGAGACATAAAAGTTTATGGAGGACCTTGCTCTTGCTTTTTAGCAGGCTTCTAGTATTTTGGCACGAATGGAGGCAGTTGATCAAGCCTGGGGAGATGCTTCTGTTTATCAGAGCAAGGTTATTCAGCGTCTTGAGGCATTGAGACATGTTCCTTTGCGGTTGCTGATTGATGGAGGGGTCATTCAGGAGAATGACAGGTATGACTTTTCTAGATGGTATTCTTCAGCAATCACAGGATGTGGTTTCTTCGACGCAGCACAGGCGGATTCAACTAGAGTACGGAAGGCTATGGCCAACATTATTGATGGAGTCCAGAATACCTTCGAGGCCATATTTGCTAGGCGGTTGAATCCGGATGAGGTGATTGTTGATAATTTGAGGGGTAGGCTGGTGCCTTTCTTTTCAGAGGTGAAGACCTTCGTACAAGATGACTTTGAGAACACTTCCACTTTCTCCAGCTTGATCCAAAGCACACAGGATTCCTTGGTGCTTGGAGAAAATCTTGTGCAAGGCATGAACAGTCAGTCACGGTGTTAGAGTTCCAGCTTGATTGCATTCCACCCATTCCAGTTCAGGATGCTGAGGCTGTACTTGGAAGGTTCATTGAGTTTGCAGCCAGAGAGAAGGAGAATGGGAATGCACTACTGGACGATGATCTTCTAGAAGACTGATTATGCTCATTAATTGCCTTTACTATTTTGGGGGTGAGTGGGAATCTTTGATTCATTTAATGTACCACTCCCCATTCTGGCAGTTTTTAGGGTTAGGGCTGAGGTGGCTTAATCTTAGCCATTCTTTTGATTGTAACCCTAGCCGTCCTTTGGACTGGGCTATCTATAAAAGGGGGAGTCCCCCTCATTTGTATTTAATTAGAAATTAGAATCAGATTGGAGATTAGACTAGAGCAGAGAGAGTGATAGTATAATTGTGTAGCTTAGTATAGCTTAGTTTGGAGGAGAAGGAAAGTTTTCCTTTGAAAACTTTTGTAAGAGATTGTAGTGTAACACTTTCATAATAGAAGATCTTTTCATTGATGGTGAAATTTGTCTTTGTTATGGACAGCTAGCAAGGTTTCTTCATCCCTTTGAATCCAAGTAGCGTAAAGTAGTTTAAGAAGTAGTACAATTTTTATTTCATGCAAGTAGATAGTAGCTGTGGATGTGTGGCATTGATCAAGGCAACTTCGTTTCGTTCCATACCACTAGTGGCTTGTTGACGGCAAGTTTGCCTTGCGTGGTCTACTGGAGAATTTCATAAACTTAACTTCAGTTGTAGCTCATGTCTTGGTATGCGTCGCTTTGACGGTATCTCGATGTTAAGTTGTGACTTGAAAATTACTCGCTATCCCTTTGAAGATTGCACCTACTTTGTGTAAGCTGTCCAGCGTGAGGCGGAGCAGAGTTTGGTTGGAGCTATTGAGATTGATCCTACGTCCCACCTTAGAGTAAAACCTAGGACCTTCTTAGCCTTACACTCATTTACTTTCCGTTCATCTTTGGTTAGTTTTAGGAGAACGTACTATATTGCTAAATCATCCGCATTGCATAAATCCCTTCCAATCATCCATTTACTGTTAATTGCAAGAATTCTGAACAATTGTGTAAGTCCCCTCATGAAAACAGCAATTCACATCAAACCAACTGAGGGTATTCTAAGTATTTCGGAACCTTGGAGTTGAACGTGCGATCTATCTCGCAATCTTAGAGCACGAAACACTTTGATCAAGAGAGAACGGAGTAGCCTTCGGACAACTTTGTTCTGCTGATTGGTGCGGTCACAAAAATCACATCAACAGGTCGTGAAAGAGTATTTGGTGAGATGGAGAGATTTGCCATCCGAGGATGCCACATGGGAGAATGAGCAGATTCTACAGCACCCGAGCTTGCAATTGCTTGAGGACAAGCAATTTTGGGAAGGGAGGACTGTAATGTCCCCTTCTCGCTAGCTAAGTGGGACGCCGCCTTGCCTTTTTAATTCCCAAAGGCAAGTGACGTAATTAGGGGAATCATTTATTTAATTATTTAATTATCACATCAATTCATAATTCTTCCTCTAATGTGATATTGAGTAATTAATTAAATTATCTTTTAAGTGACTAGGTGAAATTTTATGAAATTTGATAAAGTCACTTATGCCTTTGTTTGAAAAGGTGACTTAATGAAATATTGAAGTGAACTTTATAAATGTCACCTATTTTGGTAAATGAGACTTTTATTGGTCCTCTTGAGAAATATTAAATGGAAATGAAGTCTCCTATCGGGCCTTTTGGGTATTTGATGAAACAAGGCTCATTTTGGAACGCACTTTTTTGATGTTCATATTTCCCACGGCAGCAAAGAGCTCAAGAGCTTTTATGGCAGGTTCAGACCTGTGATCTCAGTTTCGTCAGTGCAATATCTGACCTAGCTGAGTGGTTTATTCCACATTTTCGTGAGGTTATTTCTGGGTTGTTTGCGTGTTTACTCAGAGTGATTTCGAAGTGAATAAGGAGCAAATGAAGGCATCATTTAGTGAGAAACCTTAGGCGCGCTTCAGCAAAACAATATAGCCCGAGTAGACCACGATTTTTATGAGAATCGAAGGAAGGAGGAGGACGTGTTTGCAAGGAAAAGACGTGGGAGACAGTGGCAGATTGCGAGTCTATTAGGGAATGCGTTTGGACTCTTGAGCATGGCGATTCAGTTTAGCCTTTCCTGTGCGAGCTGAGTGATCTTGGATGCGTTTGCACGAAGACTTTAGGACCTCTCAGCCTGGACGTGATATTGTGTGTACCTATCATGGCTTTTTGGTGGTGACTCTCAGTCATTCCTTCTCTGCTGCAAGCATATCAGATCCATTCTAACCTCCAGGTCTGAGTTTCTAATGCGTTGTTTAATAATGATTGGCTTATAATGGAGGAACAGTGTTCTTAAAATCTGTATATATATTGTAAGCAGCTGTTTAGCATGTCATGCATGAAAAATCTGGGTTCATTGTAGGCATCTGTGTGAATGGCTTAACAACATTTAGAAATAGGAGTTAATGGGTCACAAGGCAAACTGAGGTTGTTAAATGTAATTATCAGTCATAAAAAAAATACTGGAAATTACCTCCTATGCTGCTGCTACAGTCTGAAATACACCTCTATGTGTTCTTAATGCTGCAAGGTGTCATGTCATAGTAGTTTGCTGTTGTTACATTATTAATGATTCCATATGGCAAAAGCTGCATATAGATGTAACTCAGAAATTATGAAGTTCTGCCTATCGCATCTATCTTAGTGAATCTTGTCAAACCTTTACATGGTATGATCTGCATTAGATACGTTATAAGTCTATATTGTTTAATGTCATGGTTAGTCAATCTTGCATGAGTGGAAACATACAAAACATCTTTGACAGCATTTATACGAGCTCTCTTCAAACAAATGAACAATCAGAAATTATAATAGCATATGAACAGCTCACGCATCAGTTGTTGATAAAAAATTTACAAGGGAACAATACAAAATTTTAGAGCAAATTTTGCACAGCTCTTTACATGATGTTTGAAGCATATTTCCAAATTGGGGTTATCTATGGTGAAGCGTCCTAGGGAGTTTATCCACGGCATCCCCAAGATCATATCATTTTGCAGATTTACAACATAGAAGTCTCCTTTCATGGTATGATTTCCCAATTGGATTTTTAATTGTGGAATGATCTGATTGCTTTGATCCATGGATCCGTTTGCTAGAGCTACCTTGAATCCATTGAAATTTTGAGTCTTTAGCTTCCTTCTTGAAACCAAGTTTTTGTTGATAAAGTTGTGGGAGGCTCCTCTATCTACCAATGCAATGATTTTCTGCCCCTTTATTGTTCCTTTGATTCGAAAGGGTCTATGTTCATTTGTTTGGGAAATGACTGCTTAGGATACTTGTTCATCCGTTTCTCTTCTGGATCTTTTGGTAGGATTCTCCTCATCCGGTGCTTCTTCCATTTTATGCAATTGTCCTCTCTTACATTGATGGTTTTCTCCTCTTGGCTCTTTGCACCTAAAACATCTATTCTTCCTCTTTAATTCCTCCTTCAGTTGGATGGCCTCCTTCTTGCTGCAATAATGCCCTTGTCCCATGGTTCATAACAGAAGTAGCAAGATCTACCTTTAATATCTTTGCCTTGATCTTGTTTAGGTGGTGGCTTGGATGAGTAATTCCTTGCTTTTTCTTTTGAAGTATTGTTTTCCACCTTCATGGTCTTCTGAATTGCCTCCCCCACTGTTTGTGGCTCAAGTGGGTTACTATGTTCTTGATTGGTTCTTTGAGTCCTTCGATGAATAAGTAGGTAAGGCTTCTTTTAGATAAGTTGGGAACCATGATTGCTAGTCTTTGGAACTCGTTGGCAAATTGCTCTACGGATCCATGCTGCTTAAGTTGCGTGAGTTCTTTGAAGTACCACTCGGGGTGTTTTTGATCGAATCTGTTGATGAGTTTTTGTGTGAACTCACTATATGTGACAACATTTTGATGGCCTTGGGTAATTAGTCCATGATGCCACCAATCGTGAGCGATTCCCGATAGGTGGAGAATGGAAAATTTAATGGCACTTTCTTCTGTCATGGGGTTGAGGGATAAGTAAGTATCGAGTTTTTGGACCCATGATTGTGCAGTAAGCTTCCCAGATCCGTCGAAGTAGGGCAAGGACATCTTACTAATTCTTGATTTCAGGTATTTGTCGGAATGGTGCTTCCTTCTACTTGGCTTAGTTTAGGTTTTAACCTCATAGTATTCCTTGAATGGTATGTGCTTCTTAACTGTGGGATCTAATGCAATGTATGCTTGAGCAATGTCTTCCATGCTAGTTGCATTGGGCTCTTCTTCCTCTTCGATGTCATTTTCACTTGGAATGAATGGGGGCAAGGTGGGCCTTAGCGCAGAGCTTTGAGTTGAATGCTCATTATCTAAGTGGTGTGAAGGTATCTCTCTTCACTGGGCGACCTTTTCATGAATGTTATTGCTGTTTATGTTTTGAAGGGCCTGAAGTAACATTTGATTAGTCTTGTCAAGTCTTTTGTTGGTTTGTTCCATGTAAGTCCGAAACCCATCCCTCATGGTGTCGTCCCCTGGTGCGTCGTTCTTGGTGCCCTTTCTGTAGTATGTTCACGTGATTTCCTATGAATTGGTAGGAAAGTGGCTCTGATACCACTGCGATGTCCTCTTATTCAATCAATGATAGTTCTGATTTAAAATGAAAATATTCCTCAATGCAATGTTTCTGCTCGCAGACTTTAATTTAGATGAAATCAACACTTTCAATGAAAGGACCTTGAGATAGTTGTTTATTTCAGAGATATATATAGATAAAGATATATCTATGGCTCAAGCTCGTATGAATGTAACTGATGTAGATCATAATTAAAGATATTCAATAGACAATGAATGATCAATCTACCGCAGACCTTCCCAGATTCACCTTCAGCGTGCATATATATAATTATATAAGGTTATATATCGGGGATATATAAATATGCTTGTATATTTAGTGATGTTGTGCTGTGTCCGATTGAAGCCTTGATTGAATTGGGTCTGTGAGGTGGCTGAACAAAACTCTCTCTTTTCACGTTCTTACTTGGGAATTGCTAGGTGATGTGAATTTGTCGATCATCTACCAGTGATTCTCTCTTGTGATCCCCTTCTTGAGTGACTTCGTTGTATCGCTTTGAGGCTGGTGATTATGCACTTGTGGCTGGTCTCCTTTGCGCGCCTCTGTATCTTCTTTCCATATGTAATTTCCTGCTACTTGCCTTTTGGTATATTCGATGATCTCTGATCCTTCACCCGTCCCTTCTAAATATCTTTCTTTGGTGAAAGATCACAACTTTTCCCAATCGATCTCTCTTTGGTGAAAGATCACGCCTCTTTCCATTAATCTGCCTCAGACAAAATTCGATTAGTGTCTTCTAATGATAAATACTCTTAGTTCGATTTAATATATTATTAGAATGTATAAAATGTATTTAAATATATAGTTTATATCTTTAATAAATTTACAAACTAAACATTAATATTGAAAATAAATTGCTTTTAAAGATTAATAGTTATCTTTTTAACGGGGACATTACAATAACTAACATAAAATACATTTCATCTAGCAATCAAAATTTGGATATTTCTAGTAGGATTCAATTGTGTATTTTTTGAGTCAAACTTATTGACACATATTTCATGAGTAGTGGTTCACATGAACCCATGTCTTGTGAGAACAAATGGTCCACATAGCACTCATTGCATCTAGGTGATGCTCATAGGGGTGAAAGATACGGATGCTGATACTACTCCGATTCAAGTATGCTTAATCATGGAGTTTTCCCCAAGATCAAAAACACTTAGCTTGCTACCCCATTTGCAAAACCTTTAACAAGTGTTGTGCTTTATGAAACATTCATTATAGATCCCTTTTAGCTCATCAATTGATAGGTGAGAGGTATCTTCTGCAATGTGTCAAATTATGATATTTCTATCCAGATTAACCACTGTAGTTTTTGAGTGAAACTCATTGACCCATATTTTATGAATAGAGGTTCACATGAACCCATCTCTCATGAGAATGAATGGTCTAGTTAGCACTCATTGCATTTAGGTGATGCTCATAGGAAAAGCAAATATGTACAAACCCAACAAAGTTGCAATTTTCTCAGATTTTAGAGCCCTTAGAAGAGTGGTGCGGAGGAGCTCAAGCCCAGGTTCTAAGGGCCATACAAGATTGTCAAGCGTGTTGTGGAGGTGGCTTATGAGTTGGAGCTGCTTGAGAGCAACAAGATTCATAATGTATTTCATGTTTCGTGCCTTAGGAAGGCACTTGGGCAGCAGGTCACTTCTTCATTAGAGCTTCCACCGTTGGACGAGGAGGGACATTTGGTTCTTATTCCAGAGAAGATAATCGATACCTGGTAGAAGAGATTGAGGAATCGGGTGATTAAGGAGTACTTGGTGAGATGGAGAGATTTACTAGTAGAGGATGCCATGTGGGAAGGTGAGCATATTTTACAACATCCCAGTTTGCAATTGCTTGAGGACAAGCAATTTTGGGCAAGAAGGATTGTAATGTCCCCTTTTGAGTGGCCACCAGGTGATCGTTTAGCCTTTAGTTATTCCCAAAAGGCTAAAAGGAGAAATAAGGGAATAAATATTAAATTAATTATTTGTAAAGTTATCTCAATAAAATAATATCATAAAGATAGCTTTATATTTAATTAATTTAATAAAGTGACTAAAAATAAAATATTATATTATGAAGTCACTTAAAGAATAAAATAATATTATTTTCTAGAAGCTTCTTGATGGTGGATGATAGTTCTTTATAAGGAGCTGAATGCAAGCCATTTGAGATATCTTGAGCTCATATACTTTCATGCCTGTGAGGTATAAGCTTGATTGCTTGCATTGCTCGAGAGTTTGAAGACTCTACAGTACCAGGTTCGGTTGTGAAATATCAACCCTAGCTGGAAAATAGTGGAGGAGATTACTTTAGATTTCCTATTGGGAGTTTATTCCAAAATTTAATGGCCTATGGCAAAATTTTGATTGGGAAAAGAAATCAATTTTTGAAGGAAGATATTTGCAGATTGGTGGAGACAACTTCAGTTGAGAAATTCGATTTTTGGCAGCTTGATTATTGAGGAATATTATAGCAGAATTTTTGGAGTTTATTCCAGCTTGAATTAAGCTTGATTTCTCCAGTTTGAGGGACGGATTTCCATCTCATAGGGAGGTTCGATTTTTGACATTCTCTTCCCAGAAAATCGTGGCTTCCTTATTAATATTGGCCCAGCCTTTTGGAGACGATTTGTGAGTTGCCTGTCTGCAAATCTGGGCGCACTCATTGCTGGGAGCTTAGATAAATTCGATTTTGCTAGGAGTAAGATCACTGCTCTTCAAGTAACCTGGGTGCAGACATTCAGCTTCAAAGGAGTCATATTTGAGGAGGTTTGATTGAAGTTTGGTGTCTTAGACACTTCTTATATTGGCGGCTAAAACCAGGTATTTCATCTTCAGCAAATAAACTAAGTTTGTAACTGCATTTTCAGTCATTATAAATTGTAGGTCTCTTGAATTCAGTTCACTGTCATACAGTGATAATTACTTTGTAATGTTGCATTCATTTGATAATCGAAATTGCATATAGTGACGCTGCCAATAGGTACTGTGTTGTCTTTAGTTTGCATTACAATTGTCTTTCATAAGGACAATCAATATTGTAATCATTTGATCTGCATAATAGCAATTTCAAGGAGTTGGGAGTTTGCCTTCAAAGTATTTGACAAAATGGCAGCTAGCTGTAGCTGCATGTTTGCATAACTTTCAGTCATCTATGTGCTTTGGAAAATACAAAAAAATACTTGCATTTCATTCCTAGTGCAGTTGTAATCTTTCAGCATTGACAGTTAAGCATTTGATGCATCCTTTCATCATTCAAAACAAGAAGAAACAAAACAGAAAACTCATTACCAGTGTAAAACACCTTGCAAGACAACTATTTGACAAAATACCCAAGGCAGCAAAACTAAAAAATCAGATCAGAATATTCAAGGGACTTTAGAAACAATTCAACAACGTGTGTCTTTATCATTTGATTCATCAATGATATTACCTCCTACACATTGCCTACCGACCTTAAGCATAGGCAAACTTTTTTGTGCCTCCGCAATTCCAATGTCCATACTCAATGAATGCTCAAGTCAAAATATCCTCCGGATAGAGATGAGAAGCAAGACTTCTATAATGGCAATAACTTCTAGAATACAACCCAACATTGGGTGAGGAGTAATATTAAGCACAAAAGAAGCCATAGTAGCCATGGCTAAAGCTACAATCACTTATAACAGTAATACTTCACCAAAGCTCAAGCTTTGAAGCACATCTTCTTTGAACTGAAAAAAAAGGGTAAAAACCCTAGCCACTTGACTAAAAAATCCCTAGCAGTGGGTTGTACCAATCAAACCCTAGTCATGGCTTTGCAAAGAAAAAAAAATTGGATATTTTTTTAATGGAAAACAAATCCTGCAAAAAACCTTTGCCGATTTTTGTCAACCCATGATTTATAAAATGAAAAAAATCACTAAAAACTATATAGAAACCGTGTTTTCATTAAAAGAAATAATCCAACATAATTTTTTCAAAGCAACAGATATCTGCAATTTTTAGACCAAAAAACCAGAGTGATTCTGTGATAAAACCCTGGGATTTTTTAATAAATTATAGCCTGCGGTTTCTTGAAAAATATAGATGCATTTTTAGGAAAAGCCAACATGATTTGCAGAGGAAAAATCTGCACCAATTGCTCCTTAAAAAATCCAACGTGAAATACCTCACAATTCTGTGATTTGACCAAAAAAAAAAAACAGTTTTAACCAACAAAATGAACCTGTGATTTTTTTCTAGTACTTGGCCGCAATTTGCAAAAGGAAATCCACGATTTCCCTTCTTCACTTCTGGCCGCGATTATTAGCAGACTTAAAAACTGTCAGTGATTTGATCTTCAAACCCTTGCGTCTGCTGCATTAGAATGATAAAACTATGCGACCTCCTGCTCTGTCGTAAAAACAAATAGGTCACAATATTTTATTATTCTTTTAGATATTATTTTACCAATTACAATGAGGTTCATCTTCTTATATAGAGTTTGGAGGATAACACTGAATAAACATGCAGCTGGTTAAACGTGACATAACTTACTCTAAATGCTAAAAATAACGAACTCTCTTAAGTTGTTGTACCCAAAACCAAAATTTTTGCTTCACTAAGGCATTTTGCTTAATTGAGTCTTAATCTTGTTAAAGTGTTGTCAGAAGGTCGTTTTTGGGGTTTTTAAATATGGAGTTGGTGTCAGTGTCATGTCAGTCTGTCACTGAAAAGATTTAAGAAAAGTGAAAATCTGAACGAAAACATCAAAATTTTCTATCTCTGGAGAAGGGAGCACTTTCTCAAATGGGCGCCCTATCTTTTAGGGGTCCAGATCCTGTTTTTAGGGTTTGTCACCTCCAGCAGACATTCGTCCGGCATCACGTCAGCTTTGCAGTGAGCTATCAAGTCTGTCAAACGGACCTGTTTCGAGCAAGTTGTGGTGAATACAGCGCAAAACAAGGCGAAAGTGAAAATTGACTAACACTGGTAAAAAGCGCAGCTTTTGGGAATGGCGCCCATCTTTTTGAGGTGCCAAATGAAGGTTTTTGGCTAAATGCCATCCAAGATGTTTGTCTCACTTTTGTTCAAGCTTCGCAACGCATCCGTCAGTGGGTGAATCTGAGTTGCTGAAGTGCCTGAACCTGAGGTCAAACGTAGGGTCAAATCTTAGTCAGAACGTCAGAGGAAAAAGCAAAAGAGCACATTTTAGGAAAGGCGCCTAAGCTTTTCAAGCCTTTAATGCTTTCTTTCTGATGATTTTAGATATTCAATGTGTCCGTGTTACGTTCAGCTTTCCGTTGCCTGTCTCCGTCAGTTCGTGAGATGCCTCAGCAGCTTGCAGTCGAGGTTTTTGTGATATTCTAGCCAGTTCCTGAAATGGCTAAGTCTGGGATGAAAAGAGCAACTTTTGAAAAAGGCGCCCTAGTTTTTCACCCCTCAGATGTTGTTTTCTTGGGAAATGTGCCTTTGCAGCTGTTGTGCAGAATGATGTCAGCTACGCAGTGAACCTGAGTTCCAGTCCTGAAAGTTAAGAAAATGAAAGTTATGAAGGATTTATTTTTTCCTTCGTACGAAATGCAGAAGTCAAAATTTGACTAAGTCTGAGAAAAAGCGCAGCTTTTGCAAAAGGCGCTTGGATTTTTGAGCCTTCAGATGACAGTTTTATGGTTTCTAGTCTCAAGATACCTTTTGATCAGTTTTTACTTAGCTCTGCGATGCACCTATCACCAGTCAATCGGAGAACTCAGTCAACCAGTGTCAGAGGATGAACAGAGGTCCCGACAGAGGTTTTAACCTAAATTTTCATGAAATTTGGCTAAGTCTGGAATTCGCCTTAAGAGGTCAAAGTTGAGTTTTCGAAAGAGAGTTGAATGGACGCCTTAACTGGAGTTCTGACTGCAGTTAGACTAAACGATTTCTGGGTTGTCATCTTCAGTTCATATGTTGGCATGTGGAGTGATCTTTCAGTTTGCATGTCGAGTTAACTAGTTTGCATGTTCAGTTAACTATCTTGCATGTTGAGTTAACTTGATTGCATGTTCACTTAACTGAAGATTATCAGTGAATGTCAACTGGAGTTCACATGCATGGCGCATTTGGTTGCAAATGTGAAGTTTTAAAATGTGAAGATGGCGCTTCATTAAGTGTCAACTGAAGTTTGAAAAGGGCCGCCATATTTTGATGAAGCATTAAAATGTGAAGTATGGCGAGTTTGAAGTTGTTAACTTCAGTCATGAAAAGGGTCGCCATATTTGGGTTTTATTGATGAAGCATATTTTGTGAAGCTACGCACTTTTCAAGGAATAATAACTTTAGTTCCAAAAGGGTTGTTATTTTTAGAACTGAATTGAAGCATAAGAGTGAAGTTGACGCACTTCTTGAAGGTCAACTAAAGATTGAAAAGGGTCGCTATTTTTAGAACATGATTATTGCATGAAGATGGCGAATTTCTTATCTCATTCAACATTGTTAACTGAAGTTATCAAAAGGGTCGCCTTAGGTCAAATTTGTGAATCCAAAGCAAATGTGAAGGATGGCGAACTTGATAAGATTGTTAACTAAAGTCAAAGTCGCATGGTTTAGTTGAACTGAAGACTTGAAAGGGTAACCCTAATGCATGGCTATTTATTTAGCATATTCGAGTTCCAGTTAACTAAAATGGGGTCCAATTAGAAGCCAAGCGCCATTTTCCATGAATTCTTTGCTTAGTGCGAATTTTCTATGATGAAAATCTATATATTTCAAGAATGGCGTCCATTATTTCATCATCTTTTGCTCTGAAGCTTATATTCTTTTTGAGCGACCAGCAAGCTTAAGGTGATTCAGGTGTCCGATTTCAGCGATCTTCATAGCAACGAGTTCAGATTGTTCAGAGGAAGGCGATTCTAGACTTTATTTTCACTTTGCATGCAGGTTTTATCAAGTTACAGAGAAGAGGTTGGCAGATTTTTCAGAAGCAGACAAGCAAAACTTTCTATCTTCTGTCTTATTTCTTCTATTTCTCATCTTAGGTACTTTCTTCGCATGTCAAAGAAATTCAACACATATTCAGAATCTGATCATCAGGGTTCGCATATTTCAGCTTTGCAACAAGACCCATGTCTTAGATTTTTTCGAGAAAATCGCCCCTTGCCTTCGTTCTGAAGCTTTGTGCCTTTTTCCGAGAATCTCTTTGCATGTGGGCTTGAAACACATTTTTTCGAGAATCTAGCTATCTGGGTTTGTTCAGAATTCAGTTGTGCACAAAACCCATGTTCCAGAAAAACTTCGAAAATTTCTTTCGTCAGAGGCTATTTTTAGCTTTGTCCAGAGGTTTTCAGAAAGTTCTCCAAATATATTCGACTTTACAGTCAAAAGTCATCATTTTCAAAATGCAGTTCAATCTCATTGAAGGTGATCGGCTCTCACACATCAAAACGTCAGATACGGACCTAAATCATGTTTATCCAGTGGTCAATCTGAGCAGTTTGGAAGGTGTTAACAGCAATTCGTTGAGGAATCTTGAGCGTTCCGGGTTGTTGGCAGCGGCATCTATTCCTGTTACTACTTTTGATCTTGAGTTCGTACTTGCTTGCATTAAGCATTATGACTCGTCTTCACGACAAATCAGATCAGCAGATGGCAGGGTTGTTTGCAGTCTCAATCCGAAGGACATAGAGAAATGTTTTGCTATTCCTCCTCGTTCAGATAACTTCACTGTGGTTCTTGAGGCTTGTGAGAAGATATGGAATGCTGATCAGCAACGTTCGCAGAGGAAAGTGGCTCAGAAATGGTTGACAGTTCAGAAGACTAATTTGCCTAAGAAGGTTGGTCGCGGTGAATTTAAAGAGGAAGTTGCTGTTTTGATAACTTTACTTAACCGAGTTACCGGTCAATCAGATGCTAGCACTTTTCGTCCATGGATGTTCTACCTGATTACCAGAATTCTTGATGGTACAGAGCGTTTTGATTGGGCTATGCTGATTAGTGATTGCTTACATCAGCAAATTACTAACTTTCTCAAGTATCATGAGTTTCATATGATATCCTACTTGGTTTACTTGGTTGCTTTTCAAGGTAGCTATAGGTTTCTTAAAACCAATGGCACTCTCGGTGTTCAGCGTGTTCATGAGTATTATCCTCAGTTGGAGTTTTCTCAATCCGAGCAGGACTTCCAAGCAGTGAATGATCACTTTTCCATGAGAACAGTAAGAGATCTTGATGATGAAATGCACATTCGTATTTCTGCCGAGGCCAAATCAGCGATGGAGACTTGGGCGGATTGGTTTATCCAGTTCCCTACTTTCACATATATCCGAGTTTATGGATATGTTGGAGAACCCCTGATGTTACCGAGATACCCTTCAGATAAGCTCATTTTTATGGAGTTCCTCAGACAGATGCAGCACGTCCATTTCTTTCTTCGTAGTCGTCATAAGACTGCGGCTAATTTTCCATTCACATTGGGAATTTTCACATGCGATGCAGCGACAGATGCCAGGTTTATGTCTACTGAGATAGAAAGGTTTAAACTCAAGACTTATACTGAGAGGCGTTCCTATGATCCTCTCGGTCATTATGCAGATCGGTTAGAGCGAAGGATTGCACATGCGCCAGCACTTGAAGACTTCTGGGCTAATTGTGAAGATGAATTCGAGGTCCGTCGTCGTCACTACTGTAGACTCACTATTGGTCAGCTCTCTGATTACTTGTCAGAAGATGTTGATGGTCTATCGGATGATGATGGAGAAGTTCTTCTCAATTCATATGTCAAGGATCAAGTTGCTCGGCAGCCACTTCGCTCACCTGATTGGTATGCCAAGGAGAATATTTCTATCGAAGAGGTTTCCAGATCAGTTATCAAGACTAGTAAGTTGTTCTTGGAGAGCAAACGTACACGGAAGTCAGTTCCTGTAGCAGAGCCGCCAAAGGATTTCTCTTCGTTGCCTTCTACTTCTAGAGCAAGACCCAGAGTCAAGGCCATTATAATACCTCCTGAAGGGGTTAGACTCAGTGGAAACACAGGGAAGAGAGCTACTGGTAAGAGGAAGCAGAAACAAGTTGAGAATGTTCCTGAGGTTCCAGTAGAGACAGTTATTCAGGCCGAGCCTCATGTTTCACCTCCTAGTTCACCTCATGAACAGCCTATTGACATAAGTTCTGAGCCTGAGACACCAATTCAAGCTGGATCGGAGACACCTGAACCACCACAGGTTGATACATCAGGGACAGTCTCTCCGCGAATTGAGAATATTGTTCAGTCTTGTTGGCTCGAGAAGTCTTTAGGGAGACAGAGGCGTGAACCTTCATACAACCTTGACTTATCTGAGTTCGGTGAACCTTATCAGAAAAGGTCAAACAAGAAGATCAAGAAACAGGTGCACATTGAGAAGACTCCAGAATCAGAAATCGTTATTGAAGTTGCAGTTCCTCCAGAGGGTAAAAGCTTAGATGAAGTCGAGGTTGGTGACTTTACATTCACTAAGGCTAATCTTGGCAGGACTACACGAGAGACAGATGTATCTCTTCTTAAGATTGTTACCAATAATCTTGAAGAGCGTATCACCAAAGATGGAGAAGATAAGGCATTACTTAAAGCTGAAATTGGTCAACTTCGTCGATACATTTCTGATCTTGTTCATGGGAATTCGAGTAGGACACCTGTTCTTCCTCAGCATACACCTGCAGAACAACAAAAATTGGATCAGTTGGTCAGTCATGGCAGACTTTTGGACAACTGGATTGATAGTTTAGTTGCTGCTGGTAAAACTCTTCTTGCAGATTTGTATCAGTTGAGGGGTGATGCACATAAACTCCGTCAGGGTGTTCAGTCGCTTGAGATTGCAGTTGCAGAGAACTTGGCAAAGGATCGTGTTCTGGTATCTCAGTTATCAGTTGCATATGATGCCTTGGAGATTGTTGAGGACCAAGACAAAGTTTTTATTTGGAGAGAGCAGCACCTTCTCAGAACAGAAATATGTGAGAAGATCTCTACTAAATTGTTTTCACTCAAGGATGATGTGGTTGGAGTACTTGCACTGGTCAGTGGCTTCGTTGTTCAGATTCTGTGTCATTATCTTCTGGAAGATGGCACATATGTTGAGTTGGATAAAGTTCAAGAAGAGTTCGAGAAGCTGATTCGTGACAGCCTTGAAGGTGAACCTATGGCGCCTAGGTTAGAGAATATTTCAGTAATTGCAGCCAGTTTCAGAAAGGCGACTGAGGAATGTAAAGATGGCATGCACACAATTACAGAGAGTGGCAGAGAACTAAAGAAACAGACTATTGTTTTGAGCAGCGTTAAAGTGCCAGATGACAGAGAGATCGATGAGTTCTTGGTCGAAGTGTTAGACCGAGTTGACATGGAGTGATTCGCCAGTTGGAACCTGCAGCTAATTTCGAGGGTTGAGTCCCCTAAGCTAGCTAACTCGACTTTCCTTGAGTTTACTTGCTGATTTAATGCATGCTTATCTCATCCTTGGAATTATCAACACAGGAGTTAGGGTTAGGGTTTCCAGTTAACTGAAGGTAGTGTCCAGTTAACTTTGCTTTAAATAAGGACGTGCATGCTTGCACATGGTCCATTTAGGTTATTTGTACCAGTTAACTGATGGTAGCTTTCCAGTTAACTGTATAGTTTACTTCATTAGGGTTTGGCGCATAACTTGCATGCATTGCAAGAACTGTAGTGAACTCAAGGTGATTTTAGGGTTACCTACACCTTGATGTATATAAATAAGAGCTTTTGCTCATTTGTAATTAACTTTTGCTTGAGAGAGAAATATATGCTGCGCCTACCTTGCCCTCAATATTGCTCTTTTGGTATTTGTTCATGTGTCTTCGCTATTACGATTAATTGTTATGCCACATAGGGTTTCATGCAATTGTAATGGTGAATTCTTTCTGTTTTGTACAACTTTACCATTATGATCAATTGTTATGCCACATAGGGTTTCAAGAGGTTATGATGATAAATCTGTTTTGTGTATCTTTACCATTGTGATCAATTGTTATGCCACATAGGGTTTCAAGAGATTGCGATGATAAATCTGTTTTGTAAGTCTTTACTATTTTGATCAAGTGTTATGCCACATAGGGTTTCATAAGATTGTCATGGTAAATTTTAAATCTGTTTTGTGCCCAATAAACTTGTCTAGATTGAGCTATAGATGCGCCAATTGCCTTCAAGTAGAGAATCTAAACTCGCTTATCGTCTCGATAGTGAAACCCCTCGCCCATTTCCTCATGCTCTATTTTCTTGAGGAAATTGGATAGATTTAAAGTAGATAGCTTAGTTGTAGTTAATGATCTACTAAACCTGAAAATCCTTAGTGCAACGTTCTTGGTTTTCTTAACCTTGTGCCTCTTCCAAATTGAGAAAAAAGATAGGACTTAGATTACTTTTCTTTTTTCATGCATTCCAAGACAACGAGGGAGCTTCCCTCCTAATTTGAAGAGCACTCCATTAGTGTGTATATAGTGCTCGACAAACTCGCACTCCGTGAGGTGTTAGATTTACGCCAACATAAGTCACGAAGGTAACTTTATTACAAAAGTAAGCTTTATCTTCTAATAATCATGCAATATTATTCTAGTAGCTGTGACTGTAAAAAAACATGATTGTTGTTTTTGTTGTGATTGTAGTGCTTTTACTATCAGAGTCTGGTGGTTGTGATTGGTCTGCAATATTTTGTGTGTTTTCCTTCTCATGGTGTCTTCAGCATCCACATGGCCTGTGTTCAGAATTTCTGGACTTGCTTCAACTGCTCTCTTCCCACCTTTCTTCAGATTCTCATGACTAGTGTTGTACACTACTCACTATGCTTTCCCAATACCATTAATCCGCTTTAATATCAATGCTAGTATTGATTAACAATTAAGAAATGAGAATGAGAGAAGAATGAGGCACTGTAAATTGTATGTGGGTCCATTTATTTATTTACTATATGATGGGGGTTACAAATCTGTTATAATGGGATGTTTATATAAACAAACATTCTTATTATGTTTATATAAATTGTAATGTCCCCTTCTCGCTAGCTAAGCAGGGTGTCGCCTTGCCTTCCTAATTCCCAAGGGCAAGTGTCGAAGACAAGGGGGAATCATTTATTTAATTGTTTAATTATCACATGGGTTCAAAATTACTCTTTTAATGTGATATTAAATAATTAATTAAATTATCTTCATATAAAGTGACTAAGTTAAATGGGACAAAAAGGAGTCAATGTATTATTTATTTTAAAGTGGACTTTATAAAAGTCACTTTATGTGATGTTGGAAAATTAAAAGTGACTTAAGATATTTAAAATCATACTTTGTAAAGACAAGTCACTTTATTTTGGAATGCAAATTTTAAGAAATGAAGTCTCTTACGGGCATGAAGGAAATATATGTTGGAAGCGCATATTTTGAAGACACTTTTTGGCTTGAATATTTTTTCATGAAGGAAAACTTCCCGTGAGTTTGGCGCCTGTGGGTTCCAAACCTGTTGCAGCCAGTTTCGAGGGTGAGAGATCTCTCCTAGCTGGAATCCGATGGAATTTTGATGGTATTTTCATGATTATAGTTTCAGCGTTTTGCTTCTTCACGAAATCAGTTTTGGAGCAGTTGATACATTTGTTTTCAAGGCGTCTCACATCAAATGAACCCTAGGCACAACAATATCTGATATAGACTTCTTTTTTTGGGCCGGATTTAAGATGAACTGAGCAGAAAATGCAAAGACGTGCTTGTCTGGGAAGGGAACGACTAGAAAACAGCAATATTTCAGGTCGTGGTTGCTGCTGGGAGTGTTTTGGTCAGGCGTGGAGTCTTGACAGCAGACGCATCATCAAAGAGGAGATTTGTGGCCCTTGAGAGTGATGACTGGAATGCCTAAGGCAAAAACGTGGTCTTAAGGAGCTGAAACGTGGGCATTTGAAGAATGTTTGGAACTGCTGTACAGTTTACCAGCCATGGCGAATAATCTCCAGGTCTGCATACTTTGTTATCTGTTTACAAGAGCCATTTAGTGGGTGCTAAAGAGTCAATATATGTGTTTGCACTGATTTAAGTCTGCCATTGTTGAAAATCCATGTATTTGTGCCTAGTGAAAGCACTGTGTAACTGGGTGTAGTGTCCAACAGTGGTATTAAAGGCTGTTCATTATTTATGATAGAAATCACACTAAGAAAATACATCTCACCTGCTGTAGTCATTTTATTTGCTGTTGTGCATGAACTGTGTCATTTGGTAAAGTCCTTTGTGAAGAGTATTTACTCAGGTGGTCTGTACTGGGTTATTCATTGCTGATTATTGAAAAACATTTCTGAACTGTAATACAAAGGCATGTCTTCTTGTACTCAGATCTGTCATTATTTCAATGCTCATCTTATTGCTTACCTATAACTGCATTCATCGGAACATACCAAGGTCATCAAAGGGGAACTGTCAAAAATCAAGAAAAGGAAACCTAAAAATCCATACACAACAGGTCAAGAACTTCACAGTGGTATTAGAGCATTGTCACTGTGTGATGAAACGAGCTCCCTTCAAATCAAACAAATGAGACACCAAAACACTCCATTTTAAGGGGACGTTATGAACAAAAAATATTAAATCAGTCAAGTAACACTCAGGGCAGATGTTTGACAAACAAACAAAGGCACGAAATCAGAAAAATTCAGTCACAATTACCAGGGCACTTTACATAAATATAAACATTTATTTAATCATGTATTTAATAGTTATGCTGTTTTTCTGTTGATATATTTCAGTTTAAGCAAGCTGCATTTTGAATTATCTTTAATATTAATCTTGGGCTACGTCCTATTTCCTTGACGAGAAATTTCATCTGATCATTGTCTTTCATTTCTGTATCTTCTAAATTTTTTGCTGAGCATTGAATTCTTCATTTGTGTCTTTTCATAGATGTTCAGGCACAGATCCTTGTGATGTAAAACGGAGAATTTCAAAAACATACCGAGCTTTGGCCAGGGGGATAATCCAACAAGAAAAAGTAATGATATTTTAATGGACTTATTTCTTGGCTACTTTTCTCTTAATTATTAAGTACTATGGAGGCTGAAATTTTTCTAACACATTGCTAAATTTTTTAACATATTTTAAAGTTACTATATGTATGGTTGACCTGAAATAATTTGTTGGCATATGGAATGCAAATATCATGCACAGTATTTGAGAGAAGACACTAGTGTGAAATTTTCTGAGCATGAAAAATGGGCCTTTATAGTAGTTGTAATGGTTTTGTGGTTTGGTATAAAAAATATTCTCTTCAGATTCTTATTCAGCAACCAATTGGGAAAATGCAATATCCAGGAGTTGGAGCAGGGCTCTATGCTGCTTGCCCAACAGGTCTCTCTATTCCCATTATGTGTTTAATATTTTTATGTCTGATTTGTTGGCATCATTATTGAGTATTCTAATTTTGCTTGATGAAAGATTGAAAATTGAACATTTGTGTTGGACTTGAGTTTCTTGAGAGAGAATATTTGAAATCAGACAAATGTGTCAGTCGGTTTTTTAGTGTTAACCGTGTTTCAGATATGTGGTTGCTACCACTTTTAGATGGATAGTTGGAAATAACAATGCATACTATATAATGACTCATAACAGTAACATATTCAAATGGAACATACATGAATTATACACATGGCATCAAATACTTGTACACAAGTATAGACATTGCACAGAGATGGAAAGAATAGGAGAGCTTTCATTATACTAATATGCACTGTGAATTGTCTCCAAATGCATTTTGCCTTTGAAGTGAAGAAGAGACCTCTCTTAATAATGGTGAATGGAGTATGCATAGTGTTGGCGTTTCAAGTAGCACCTTTGGAGTGCTTATTGGAAACGGTCAGCTATTGCAAGTTTGGAGTGCTTGCTTCTTCAAATTGGGAGGGGAAGATCCTTCTTGTTGCTGATTTTTGCATAAATGAAAGGAATAAAGTAAACTACTATCCTATTTTTTTTTACTCAGCGGTAGGACACAAGGGTGCATAAACACAATGCATCATAGCTAAGCTTTTCTCTGGTTTCGGCAGATTTTAACTACGACTAAACTAGCTTTTAATCTGTCCTATCTCCTCAAGATTCACAGAGCACGAGGGCATAGGAGCGGGAATGGGTGGTTCGATCACTTGGTTGAATTAGTCTCCTAGGATGCATCCAAAGGCTCTGAACTCCCGGATCCATATTGAAATCAAATCCACAAAGTAATCCTTACGGTAACTTATATCTCAGGATTCCCAAGGAGGTACCAAGACCTTTCCGAGGTGTAGGCTGAAAAGTAAATCACGAGAAACAACAAAGCGACGATAATCTTATCTCCTAAATTCCCAAGGAGGCACCAAGGCCTTTCCGAGGTGTAGATTGAAAAAACAGATTATTGGATGCAACAAACAATGATAAAACTTTGAGACTTTTTGATCAAAGGCATGGTAACTCTCTTGATTTATTATCTCAATATTCCACCAAAGATACATGTTGGGACAGCAGCTTGTGTCAAGAAACTATGACACATGAGGCGATCAAACAAAGAACACATGAACAAAGATTGGACACACCTATCTGAGTAGAGAGAGCACAAGCTGTACTTGGTGCTTAACTACAACAAATACGATCCAAGAACATATACTAAGCGAACAATATGAAGGCAAAATTGCTCAGCGTTTTGCTGCCGTGAAGTAAAGTTACAAAATAATGAGCCCAAGGCTCTTATTTATAGAACTCAAAGGAGTAGGAAACCCTAAATCTCCTTGAGTTAATAATCAGTTCTTGCCAATCAGCAAGATTTATTCCTATGTCTAAAAGTAGGTGAGCAAACAGTTAACTGGAAATCTACTTCAGTTAACTGAAACTAAACAAAGAGTCAACCGGAAGTCTATTTCTATTGATTGAAACTAAACTACAAGTTGTAAAGTGCCTTGCCAAGTCTGATGTAAAATCTCTGATTTTCTGCCTTAAACAATTTGACACACTTTGCTTGCAAACTTGTAACTGGCTGGTTTTGATTTCAGTTTGTGTTCAAGTGACTTTTGTTGAATGCAGATGAAGTAGAATGCTTCCCAACAATGTACTAAAGTCTAAACAACTATGAATTGACTTAACATGAAATGCAATATATTTTTGTATTTTTGAATGCATAAAGATGACAAATGACTCTGCAGATTTACTTCTACAGCAATGAGACATTTCTTCGAACAATTGCCATACATTCTCCAACTCCATTAAAATGCTTTGCAAAAGATTACAACTATTGGTAAAGGAGATAGAATGCTGATTTACTCCATATGAGAAATGTTCGCAAATATTATGGCAATGCAGCTTACATAGTCTGAGCTAAATGCAGCTACAGCATATTATGAGACGGCGACTAGTGACTGGAAACTATTTGCAAGATTGATATTTATATTACTACTAATCGCCTCTTTTAAGGAAGACGATTTTACAATGCAATAAGCTTGATTGCTAATACATATTGCTTAAACAAGAGGTTGCAACTAACTTGATGACATAACATTTCTGAAATGCAATCTATACAATGAGAACCTGTAAGAACGATGGCAGCCTTCACATAAAAGCTCGAATCTTCAAGGATTTGTTGTGGACTGCCTCCAAACAGCTGCGCCTCACTTCTAATGCTCCCAACGATGCTCCCTGATTTTAATTGGAATTTATTATGGCTCTTATCACAAAGTCGAGCCTCTTCCTATAGCACCCAGCATGAGACCAAGCTTCTGTTTGGTTCTATTGCAACAATCATGAGTTCGTTCCTTTATCCAGGCATCTCTTCCTATGGAAAAATTGCCCTTCTTATTATAAACTCAGCAATTTGAATTTGCTAGTGATGCAAATGAAATCTGGAAAAATCTTCACTAAGCTGCAAATGTAACCTCCAAAATCGATTTTCCCTTAATAGCAAAATTTGGCTGAAAGCCACAAAATTTTGAAGTTGCAGGCACAATGTGAAAGATTGAAATGCCTCTCACTCCAATCTAGCTAGGGCTGGTGTTACACAACCGAAACTAGCAAACTTAGAGAATTCAACTTCTCCAACAATGTCAAGCATTCAAGCTCTCCAATATTCAGAAAATGTAATTGACTCAGGATCATCTCAAATGCCCACCAAAATTTCCTTATAAAGAATTCACAAACATTTCTAGGAAGTTTCTAGAATAAAATATTATTTTATTTTATTAAGTGACTTTTTGATATTATTTTATTTTTAGTCACTTTAATATTAAATTAATTAAATATAAGGTTACTTTTTAATATTTATTTATTTAATAACCTTATAAATAATTAATTTAATAAATTCTCCTTATTGCTGCAAATTGGGGAGATGACACAAGTGAACTTTAATTTCAAAATATGTCTCCAAAGTAGACATCCACCTTTTTAGTGGAGATCTGAGATCCATAATTCGTGGAAGTCAAAATAGACATCCATAATTAGTGGGATCTAACATGCATGATCAGTGGGACATGGAGTTAACTTGGAAAGGGGCATCAAGTTAACTTTAGTCACCATTAATGCTATTCTGGAGGGTAGGACGTCCTTTGTGGGTGCTTTACACCTCTTCTCCACTAGGCCAAACTGCTTTTGATATTCGATCTTCTTTGCAGTTGTGTCATCCAGCCTTGTTGACATGGAATGTGGAAGGTAGTGTGGTAGTAACCGGTGGCGGCTTTGTGTTTGGAATGACTACCTTTTGCATTTGGCTATCCATTGAACGATGATGTCATTAATGCCTTCCAAGGCGTCCAACTTGACTACGGGCTTTACTTGATGTGTGTCTGTGTCGAGTGTTTTCAAAAAGTTGTGAAGTAGGACCATTTTGGTCTTGATTTCAACTTGAGAGTACTGTATTCTGAAAAACTCGACTGTTGACTGTAAACATGGATATGTTCAGACAACTTTTTTTGCAACTGCTAAAAATAGCCTACCGAGGGGTAATTTTTTATGAAAAAATTTGAGACGTGGGTTTTACTTAGAATAATTTTCTAAATGGACCTAGAACATTAGAAATCCCAAAAAATCACTTTTCCTCGCACATGCAAGAGCCCTTCGGGGCAGAGGTTTCAGAGGCAGCAGATGCTTATTTTTCTCGGAAAAATCTGACACATGGGTATTGTTGGCGCTTCAAAGCTGAACAAACTTAGTTTGTTTGATTTTTTAAAATTGTGACTTTTTTCGGAAACCCTAAAAATAGGGGCAACAGGGCAAACTTTTTCTGGTAAAATCTGGCACGTGGGTTTTGTTAAATATGCTGTGCTGATCATACCCAGAAGACCAGATCTGTGAATATCTGTTGTTTTCTTGGACATGTAAGAAGTTTAAGACAGAAGAGAGGAAGAAGACAAGAGGAAGATTGGAAGTTATTTTCTGCCTTTCTGTAAAAATGTGCCTTTGGATGCAACCCCTGAGAAATTATCCTTTTGTGTTGTTGATCTTCAAAAATAATGAACGGTCAAAACCCTCTGTCAGATCTTGAAAAGACGTCTTGGAGAGCAAATGACTGTTCTTGAGCTCCTAGAAAGAAAAACAATGAATGATGATGTCCAAGCTTGATACATAGTGATTGATACTTGAATGCATCAAGTATGGATGCTAACTCATGACTGAAGACTGATTTGGCCTGATCTGGAGTTCTAAAAGCTGATTTCTACTGATTGTGGGACGTTTTGGTCAAGGTTGCCTCCAAAATCTCTAACCCAAGTCAACAAATCTCTCTTTGACTTTTTAGGCGTCCTTCTTGAGTGTTGAACACTTTTTTCATTATTTTTCATGCTGAAGTGCCTCTGTTCAATCCTTGCTCCCAGTCGTTTAGTTGATCTTAACCTGACACTGACAAATTCACTGCTAAGATGGAACAACCCTGATTAAATGTGCTTGGGAGCTGAAAAGCTCAAAGACTGAATCTGATGCCTTCAAATCAGGGGCGCCTTTCCTCAACAGGGGTGCTTTTGGCCTCAGACTTAGTTAATTTCTTGACTGTTCTTCAATTTCATCATTTTGACCCTCCGTGTTCTAATTCGAGATCACTACTGATTGGTGAGTTTGACGATCTCACTGAAACGTGGGGTGGATAACCAGTTCAGTCTTGGAAAGGATGACTGGTATCTCAGCTCTTGAGACTTAGTTTAGGTCCTTCAAAAGCTTGGGTGCCCCTGGCCAGTAGGGGTGCCTTTGGCTTCTTGACTTATGATTTTCATGTTGTCAACCTTCTAGAGTGGTCCTAGTTTGATCTCTGTCGTCAGGTGTCAGATTACTCTGTTGTCTTTGTTGACGGTGTCGTTGAGATCGATCATAATGGAGAAGATCATCCTAGAGGTCACTAAGCTCATAAGTTGCATCTGACTGCCCAAAAAGATGGGCGCCTTTCTTTAGTAGGGGCTTTTTTGACTAACACTTAGCCAATTGCTTGACATTCTCACTTCAACTTTCATCGTTAGGTGTTTTCTGCTTGATCTCTGCTTCCGATTGCTTGACAGGTCCTATGGGGGCGTAGTTGGATCGATTGCGAAGCTGGGAGAGAACTGAAGACATGCCTTATATAAAGCAGTTGTTGATAACTTCATCAGGTGTCTCAAAAAGAAGGGCATCCCTGGCCAGTAGGGGCGCTTTTGCCTTAAAGTGCACTGATTTTTCCTCCATTTTGAATGCTCTGATCTGAGATCATTGCTGTTGTTTGATTTGTCTCGCAGGTTTACTAACAAGTTCACTGTGAAGCTGGGTTGACGTTGGAGAGATCTCCCGAAGACAAGTTTTCTTAGGAAATGACATTTTCATCCTCTTGTTCAAGGGCGCCTTTCTTCAGTAGGGGCACCTTTTTCATGTTGGACTGCCATTTTGGATGGTTCTTGCTTGTAGTACTTCCATACTTCATTGACGTTCTCTAGTGATCTCTGAATCGAATGGTCTCGCTCGACGATGCGTTGGAAAGCCAACAAAAACACGAGGAAGATGACTACATTTGGCCTCTGAGATCCAAGGGCACCTTTCTTCAACAGGGGCGCTTTTTGACCTTTTGACTGCATATGCTTCTTGGTAGCAAGGTGTTGGTTTTTCCAGAGTTAGTCATTTTTGGCATTTTCTGATTTTTAGAATCCCCTCCATGAGATAGCATCTTTTTAGAGTATTTCCGCCATGGTTTCATCGTTGAAGCTCTTGAAGCCTAGCTTTCTGCACCTGGTATTGGCCAATCTTCCATTAATGGTTGCAGAGCTCCTAATTTCTTTCCTAAAAAATGAAAATAGACCCACCAGAGTAAAACTAACTTTTTGGTGATTTTGACTTGACCAGTGTGATCGTGAAGTCAATTCATCCTATCAAAATCATTTTCAATGAATTCTGGCAAGGTCCTATTTTTAGGGGTTTCCCTAAAAATAGGGGCACGAAACCCTAATTTTCATTTTTTCAGAATTTTACACATATGTTCCTTGACAGAAACGCTCAAAAAACCTTATGTTTGGTTTGACCTAAAAGAGACTTTTGACAACATTTTTACATGATTTCGCTTGAATTAAGCAGAATGCCAAAAAATTATTTTGGGTACAACATATAGGATGAGCCATGAAGAGTGCATAGGGTGGATACCAGTGATAGCTTTAAGAGAAGGCCCTTTAAAATTCTTATAGAATCTTGGAAAATCTTTCCTTTTAAAAAAAATAGTAACTTTTACCAGCAAATCTTTCCTTTTTTTGAAAAAAACATTGATTCTATTGGTAAATTTATGCACATCACTAGAAATTTGTAAAAATATTAGTGAATCCTAGCAAACACTAGCTATGGATATTAATTACCATGGCGAATCCTTCTTTAAAATAAAAACCTCTTTGTTGGCACAATCTTGCCATATATTTGTTTCCTTTTTCTTGAGCTAAAGTAGGGGCCTAGGATGACAACCATTGGCAGGGTCAAGGGGCAATGCCCCTTGTGGGGTCAAGGAGGCAATGTAGGGTTTGAGGATAGTGGCCTCAATGCGCTCTATTTTTGATACAAGTAGGGTTGAGGGGTAGAGCCCTTTGCCACTAAGCACAAATACACTATTGAGAAAGCATTGGAGCATATGGGGACTGGACATTTTAAAAATATCATGTGATAAAAATAAGACTCTAAAATATTGCGTGAATAAATCTACACCTTATATTTCCCTATGATCAGATAGTTGATATTTCATTTTGTGAAGTTATAAGCTCTTTTCTTCTAAAATGTCTCCTTACCCTTGAATTTCTTTTGGGAGGCCCATCAATGTTTAATCACATGGCCCAAAATAAATTTTGAGTTTGAGAGAAATTTTAAAAGACAATTACTTATAACTTTGTGGAATGAAATATCCACCATTATGTAATTGCACGACCCAAAGTAAATTATGGGTTGAGTAAAGATTTTGCATGACACGTGCTTGTAAACTTGTAGAATTAAATCATAATCATCACTTTATATTGGAAATAACTGCAGATTGAATATAATTATATAAAACATAAACAGATTTAAATTGAGAATTTAATGTTTTTTCTTGTATTCATGACATGGTAGACTTAGATATATTGCAGATAAGTATATAGAATATGAATGCTATAGTTATATTCATCTGCAATACATATTGTCTTTATATGACGCTGACATTTGTAGCTATGGAGAGAGCTCTCACAATACTCATCACTAAGCATAAAAGACGAGTCATACTGGGTGCATCGATTGGGAACAATCACTGATAATTAACTTTTCTTGACTGAGATGTATTCAATAATCTGAAGAGACCTAATTACTCCACATCTTTTTCTATCATTTCTTTTATTTGGCTACTGATTTTAGGCTTTCATATATAAGTTTTGTGTAGAAAGGTGTGATAAATCATATTATCAAAGTTACTGTGTATACCATGTTGTATTTTTTATTTTTGTTTCATTTACCTATGGTATATTTCTTTTCACAGGAAAACCATCTGAAAGCAGAATAGCTGTTTTAAGTCGAGATGAAAATAGAAACTGCACATTAGTTGAGGTATGTTCCAAAGCCTTTTACATTGTCTTGTTCATTTCATATACTAGGCAATAATATGTCTTCAACACTAGGAATCAAATCATTAATGATTGTATTAGACTGTACGCATGTGTGATAGGACTAACAATTTGTTACAAACTAGTTGGCAGCTATACAAATAAATGAAACCTTGGTTTTATCCTCCTTTGATTTTGAAGTTAAACATCACATTACTGTTATTCTTGATGTTGTGAAATTATACTGAAGTGATACTGCAGGCTCTAAGTCAAATCCATTGACCTTTGGTTAGATATGGCCTAGTGCCTATGTGATGCTAAGTTTTTGGGATGGATTTTTTGGGAGGCCCTATTTTAGATGGTAGGGGACAGCTATTAAAAAAAATATGGAAGATTTAAAAATATAGGAAATTTCAAATATTTATATGATAACATTGATAAATTCATCATATACATTATGGAATCTTTATATATAACATTAGACTTGAAATTTAATTTCATGTGAGAGTTGACAAACAAATTAACAAAATTAATTGCTTTCACTGTCCATGTGCATATATATTATATAAAAATTACAAAAAATGCCCAAAAGCTGCAAGTTTCAACTACAAAATGACCAAAACATAGAAAATCTGCTGCTGCCTTTAATCAACATTTGTTAATATTGCATCAAAATTGGAGTCTAAATCTGAGTTATTGCCACTAGGAGGGGTTGTCTCAACCAATGAAACTCCAACCAATCCCTTTTGGGCCTCCTTCTCATCAACCTCTATGACATCTTCGAGATCAACATCCCAACGTGTAGCTAGAGTTTGATGATATTGAAGAACCTGCCAATCCAGTGGTTGCAGGGCAATATGCACGACCACCAACTTCTTTGGTTGTTGAGAGGTAAGTCTATTCCTTTTGATTGACTAAAAAAAGTTGTATGTGGACTAATTCTTCTCTACAACAATGGAATTAACTTGCGAAAGGAGGCAAGTGGTAAGTATTCACAATCTGGTGCATCCTTACTATGCCACATTCACCATCCAATAGGGTTGGTTTGAGCTAATTTAGCTGTATTTTTCCTCACCTCTTGTTTGTTGAATGTTGGACTATAGAGAGGGACAAAGGTTAGCCATTGTGTACGAGGTAAAGTAGACTTCTCATTAGTATATATTTTTAAAAGAGCTTTCATGGGTCCACCTTTCAAATTGTCATCATGAAATGGAGGCACTGTCCTAGGCCTAGCTACATATCATTTGGGATTGAGGGTATAGGTTGCCATATGAAGTGGGCTTTTCCTAGTGTTCCTCAACTACATTACAATGGGCCTAACATGCTCCTCATAAAATTTCAAAGTAAGATCCCTGCCATAAATGGCTTGCTTCATTTGCCCAAATATGTTGTCAAATGTCTTACAAATCTCTTCAAGCAAGGAGAGTTTGTATCATCATATCTTATGACCCACACAACAAGTGAGATGGAGTAAACATAATTGCAAACAAATTACAAAAAATAAATTTTCAAAAATGTTTAAGACTCAAATGACAAAGAGTGAATGTTATTGCAAAGAATGAAAATAATTTACTAGTTAAAAACATTAATAAATTAACAACTGAATAATTTAGTAACAAAATCAGCAATTTTGTACCTAATTGTGGACTATCAATCATTGTCTAGGATTTTTTATTTCAGGCTTTCTCCTTTAGCTATGCTTGCCTCTAGCTATCTACCCCTCTGATTTGTTGGCGTAACAATTAGCACCTCTGGAGTGCGAGTTGGTACGAACAACTATGCACAGTGTGTAATGACTGCTTTTCAAATTAGGAGGGAAAGCTCCCTCTTTTGCTGATTTGTGTGAAAAAGTAAAGTAATCTAACTCCTATATTTTTTGTCTCAGCTGGAAGAGGCACAAGGTTAAGAAAACCACGAACGTTGCACCTAAGGAGTTTCTGGTTTCGCAGATCTCTAACTACAACTAAACTAAAAGCTTTAATCTATCCAATTCCCCTCAAGAAAATAGAGCATGAGGAAAAAGGAGCAGGAATGGTTTTATGATAATCTTTAAGTCAAAATTTGCAAGGAGATGACGACACCTATCCGAGGCGTAAGCTGAAAGAAAGATTATTAGCACAACATTAAACGACAATCCTCACTTCTAAATTCCCAAGAAGGTGACAACACCTATCCGAGGTGTAGATATGAAACAAAGATTGTTAAACATAACATAAGAAAGCCAACTAGGACAGCAAATTGCATTGGCGAGACATGCATACAATAAACGATCAAACTAGACACTACATTTAACTAAGGTGAACAAGTATCATAATAATAACATTCAGGTAAGGCTGCACAACTATTTATTATCATAATAAAAGTTCGTTGAACAGATACATAATAGCAATACTACAGGTAAGGTTGCTCAGCATGTATGCTATCACGTGCAAAAGTTAATTACAAATGATCAAAGAGCTCTTATTTATAGACATCAAAGGTGTAGGGAACACTAAAATCACCTTGAGTCAACTACAGTCTTGCGAGCATGCAAGATTTTATTGCTAAATCCTAACTAAAGGAAACTATACAGTTAACTGGAAAACTACCATCAGTTAACCAAAACAAGACTAATCTAAATGGATATGTGCAACATGCACGCCCTTATTGAAATGAAAACTAAGTGAAAACTCCAATTGTACATTGATGATTCCAAAATCGACATAGCATGAAAGGTGGAACAACAAGTTAACTCAGAAAGAAGCATCAAGTTAACTGCTGTGTTTGATGTCTATACTGAAAAAGTTGGATGTCCATGATCTGGAGTTCATTGGCCGTGATCTCGGGCAAGTAACCCCTCCACGAGATTGTTGATTGCATCACCATCTGGAGCACTGATACTCTGTCGTAGCACACTGTGTCTTCGCAGCATCTCCTCACCGCCTGTGATCTGGCTCTGAAGTTCTCCTCTACTCTTAACTGCCTCATCAAATAACGCTGACATGACTGTAAGTTGATCTAACTTACAGCTAACAGAATCCCCATTGAAAATAACATGGATGAGCACCTGCAACTCTGATTGAACATCAGTAAGCTCGATGTACTCACCACCCTCACGTTGATACTGGCAAGGAACTCGGGACACGAAAGTTCTCACGAAATGGAGTGCACTAGTCACGTGTTCTCTACTCTCAGCCAACTCTGAAGCCATTGTATCCTATATTTTTGCTTTGAAGATCAATTGTGTCCTCCAAGTAAAAATAGCTTCTTTGTCTTCTTTGTCAGTGCCTGAGTCATATGCCGTCCTCAGATGAGAGATCATGATTTCATCTTTGGGTCTGGCAATCGCCAAGTCTCGCTCCTCATCTTGGATGTGTAGACGGAGTTCGTGGGCGTTGTACCTCAATTGATATAACTCTGCAAGTACAAAGCGGCCCCTTGTGATGAACTCCTCCCAGTCTACCAAGTGCTTCTCATATACAACCAACTGATTAAGCTGATTTTGCTCTGCTGGTAACTCTAGCGTTGGCAGGAGTGAAGTGGTGACATTTTCTGTTCTATGCATGAGGTTAGAGATATACTGACAAAGCTGTTGGATTTCAGCTTTGAGGGCTGGCTTGTCTTCTCCGTCTTTTATCACCCTATCCTTTATGCTATCCGTTGCAACCTGAAGGAAATCAACCTTTGTTTGGCATGTGCTCACACGAAGGTTGACCTTTATCACATCGAAGTCATCAAATTTTACCTCGTTCAAGCTCTTACCCTCTGGAGGTGCAGCGGTCTCTATTATGATCTCCTTGTCAGCGTTCCTCTCTACATGAACTTGCTTCTTGTTTCTCTTATCTGGCGCATCCTCGTAGACATGATCAAAATCTAAGTGATCAAGTATGTAAGATGGCTGCCTCCTCTTCCTACCCAGTTGATTCTCAAGCCAAGACGAGTCTAAACTAATCTCACTGGAAGGGTCTTGTTGTGACCTTTCACAACATTGCCCCATTGCAAATGGGGACCCTTATTTTTTGCTTTTTGAGTTTTTGCCTTGGCGTTTCAATTGCTAATTACCATGTTACTTTTACAATGAGGAGTTAAAGTTTTGAAGAGTCATTCGAGCCAAGTTGAGAATCCAAGCCCGAATCAGTGCACAAACATCATCAAAATGCTTAGAAGGCCTGGAGGACGAGGATCACCTGTCGTTTGAGTCAATTCTGACACCTACTTTTTTGGGATTTTCACTTTGGCCCCCTATTTTTTAGGGACTTTATTTTTGGCACTTTTAGCCTATTTTGGACTTCCTATTTTTTAGGGATTTATTTTTGGAAAGTTTCTATTTTTGGAAGGTTTCTATTTTTGGAAAGTGCCTGGGTCATGGTTTCAACATTGTCATCTCCAGAAGACCCCCGAAAGTGGAAATAAGTAAGAAATTTCAAATAAACTAGATGAAGGCCAGAAAATTGCCTAAGTGTTGGTCATGGCATGAGCTTGAGACAAGTCTGCCCACCAAGGATGAATCATGGCATGAACAGTGGTAAAGTCCGCCCAAGCTTGAACAAAGAAGTGGCTTAACACGATGGCAAGTCCACCCAAGAGAAGTGGCTTGACACCTTGCCAAGCCCGCCCAAGCTAGAATGTGTTATGGCTTGATCATAAGCTAAGTCCGCCCAAGAGGTGAGGAGATGCCTCAACACTTAGAATATATTATGGCTTGACTCTAGGCAAAGTCCGCCTCACTCAAGAATGCATGGCACAACACAATGGAAAGTCCGCCCCACTCAAGAAAGACATGGCACAAGACTAAGACAAGTCCGCCTGGCATATGTGAGATGGCAAAAGCAATGATGAAGTCCGCCTAGCACATGTGAAATCACAAAAGCATTAGGAAGTCCGCCATGCTTTTGGAAAGGCACCAGCAAAGTCCAGCATAAGGAAGATGAGACATGGCAAAAACCTTTTGAAGTCCGCCCAACATATTGGAAAGCAAATCACAAAGTCCAACCTTGCCAAATATATAATGTCTTAAGCATGGTAAAGTCCACCTTGGCCGAAAGAAAGATCCAAATCTTGATGAAATCCGCCCAGCCAAGGAAACTCAAAAAATTGGCTAAGTAAAAAAAATTCAAAAAATTGGAAAGGCACAAGTGAAGTCCGACCTCCCTCAGCAAGCAACATCCAAGAAGCCAAAAAATCCGATCAAGGCATGTCTAGACAAGAGGAAAGTCCTACCTTGGTACTTAAAAAAAAAATGGCAAAGACAAGATAAAGTCCGACCTTGCTCAATGGATGGATGACGCAAGCAAGAGAAAGTCCAACTTCCCTTGATTTAGGAATGTCCAAAGCCTCATAAAGTCCGACCTTGGCATAAAGAGTGGATGGCGAGACCAAAGTAAAGTATGCCCAGGGAGAAAAATTTAGAAAATTGACTAAGTGTTCGAAGGAAAACAAGAGGAATAAAGAGGAAAAGTAAAGAGGAAGTGAATAAAATCCTTGTCCAAGGATGGAATTTGTCCTACATAGCACAAGCCAAATTCAAAATTGAAGACAAATTCACAGGCAAAGTTCATCCAAAACCTTGGCTAAACGTTGAACAGTCCACATGAAGGTATTACAAAATGAAATTGAGTAGCTAAAATTTGGCTAAGTATGGGATATTCTTCACAGAGAAAGTTCCAATTTCCTTCATTGTGGCGAAAGCATAGAGGCATTCTTCTCCAAATTCAAGGCACTTGTAGGAATTTCAAAGCAATCAGGAAAGAAAACCTTACTAACTTCAAGTTTAAACATGTGGTGCTAAAAAGCGAGACTTCCAATACAATCAGGAAAGAAAACCTTAATAACTTCAAGTTTAAACATGTGGTGCTAAAAGGCGAGACTTCCAATACAGGTGAGAAGAAGAAATCAAAGTCTCAAAAGGAACCTAGGATCAAAGCTAGGAGGAAACAAGCACAAAGGATAGAGTCATTGGCAAGGAAAATATTCTAAGGCAAGAACATAGAAAAATGAACAAAGTGACCAAGGAGGACATCCAACCTGCTGAAGTGGCGCCTTGACCAATCAAACTGTTCCAAGACATCACGTCCAGATTCAATGGACTTGACACTCCACCATCCAGTAACTTTCTATTTTATTGTTGGTTCATATTTAGCAAAAAGGACAAGTGTCCTCGAATGTAATTTTCTCATTGGTCGAGAAGGAGTTAGTTATGAAAAACCCTAATTAGGGTTTTATTTTGTAATCTCAGCCGTTGATCCTAAATGAATATTGGCCATTGAATTGTGATTGGGGAGCCTATAAATTGAGCTCACCCCCTCATTTGTAAAGCATGGGAGCATGTTGCAAAACATGTTGAGATAAGTAATTGTTGTGTACAATTGCCAAAGTAATAAGTAATACATGCATTGTTCTGATGGTGATTACTTCTCTTATTTCGGAGTTTGCATGGTTCTTATCCCTCATCATAGTTTAGATTTCATTTCATGTATGTTAGATGAATGCAAGATCTGATAAGTATTGATTATGTGAAACTTTTGCTCATACTTTCTTTGAATGGATGATTTTTGTTCAATGCGTAAAGTTAGCCTGAGCTTACTTTGTGGATGCTTAACTTCTATCTGGATAAATATTGTTCGATTTGATGGTAGTTATTCATGACGTGAAAATCATAAGCACACTCCCTTGAAGATTGCACCCACTCTGTGTAGTTGTCGTTGAGCGTGGCGAAGCAAAGCATGGTTATTGGTTTCACCAAGTTAATACCGTCTCTTGAATTCTTAGGAAGTAGATTAGAAATTCTAAACCCTTATCTCCTTTTTAGTTTGTTTGATCCAAGACCCAAACAATAGAGCCCCATTGTCTAGACCTTCATTGTGAATTGAACAAGCCTAGCATAAGTCCCTTTGTGTTACTAGCATATCACAATGACCATTGAGCTTATCCACCCGTCAAGACCTGACATAAGGAACCTTGGAATTGCCATATGATCTTCTCGCAATCTTAGCATATGCGGTGGTTTTTCAAGAGAGGATAGGGTGTCTTTGGGCATTTTATTCTGATGTTTGGTGTGTCACAAAAGACGCATCAACAGGTCTGTACTAGTCATAGGAAGTTTTGCTGAGTGGGAATGTGTAGAGGTATTGCTACACGGTGGCAAGTCTAGGTCCAAATCAATGTGAACCGGAATTGGAGATTGCTGTGGTGTAGGTGATGGCATGGGAGGCTGAACCTCTGGCTCTGGCATGCTACGAATTGTATTCGTGGTTGGCTCCACATGTGTTTCTGTAACAAGTGCCTTCCCTTTTGAATTGTTAGGCGCTTTATTTCTTTTCGGAGGATTGCTCCTATTCTTTTGTTTCGGTTTTTACGAGGATGGTAGTGAAACATCCATCGGTGGCGACTCTTTACTTGGCATGACTGCCCTCCTCGTCTTCTTGCTATCCAAGTAGAGTGTGCCGTTCTAAATTACTCTACTTGATCTCTCTTTCACAGATGAGTACTCCTTGGCAAACCAATCGACAGCTGGAAGTGGCTGTGTATCAACCTGTTCTTTGAAGAATTGAGGAAGTACATCCCCATCATCATCTGACAATCCTCCCACATCCTCTGACATGACATAAATCTGTGAGAGGGTGAACCTGCTGTAGCTGCGTTGGTGCACCTCGAAATGATCCTCGCAGTTAACCCAGTAATCCTCCATAGTAGGCTTGTAGTAAGGGTGACCGCCAAGGCATGCTGAGTAACAACCCCAAGGGTCATATGTGCGTGCATCAACGAGGTACTTGAGATTAAATTTCTCTTACTCCCGACCTGCAGCCTTGGCGTCAACTGCTGTCTTGTACTAGTAGATTCCCATTTGCAATGGAAAGTTGGCAGTTGGTTTACGCTTGTGGCGCAAACGTGAATGAACATCATACAATTGCCTTGGGAACTCCATGAAAACCATCCTATCCGAAGGATAGCGAGGTAGCATAGCTGGATTTCTTGTATATCCATAGGCCGATGTATGCGTAGTAGGAGTGTTCAGGACTGTTAATTGCAACGTAGAATAAAGCTGCCAACGGCTACCCTATCCCTCTCTTGATCAAAGTATTCGCATGCTAAGATTGCAAGAAAGTTCATGCGCTCAACTCCAAGTTCTTCTTCAATGCTAATAGGCTCGCTTTGGCTCGATGTGATTTGTCGGTATTTCAAGGGGACTTACGGAATTGTTCAAAGAACGAGAAAGGAATTCAAATGCTCTAAGATTTATCTATGAAGCGCGTTTCCTATTCTAACTCAGAAAGTGAATTGAAATGGGTAAGGTTTAGAGAGTCTAAATCTATTCTAAAGCGTGGATATGGAGCTCAACTTCAAAGAAACTTCAACCAGACTTGCTTTGCCTCGCATCGACTTCCACGGAGTCGGTGCAATCTTCAAGGAGATGACTAAAGATGTTCGAACCACCACTTGACATGAAATACCATCACAACACGCATACCACCATTCAAACAGTGATTGAAGTTTGTTTCCAGTTGACCACACAAGGCGCATTCACCATCAACAAATACACTAGTGGTATGGATAACGAAGTTGCTTAAATCAAACACCACATTCCACAGCTAACATCTACTTGCATGGAATGAAAATTATACTACTTAGAACTATGCTACCATTTGAATCCGAAGGACGAAGAAACCTTGCTAGCTACTCACAACAAAGACGAAATTCACCATCAATGAAAAACTCTTTTATTGAGAGAGTGTTCACAACAATTTCTTACAAAGTTTTCAAAGGGAAAACTTTCCCTCTTCTTCAAACTACACTATCAATCTATACTAAGTTACTCCTAAGCTATCACCTAGTTGTCTCTCTACTCCGACTTCTACTCTAATTCTACTGTCTACTGAGTTACAAATGAGGGGGACTCCCCCTTTATATAGCTAGCCAAGTCCCAAAAGACGGCTAGGGTTACAATCGGCTGGATGGCCCAGGTCGTGCCACCTCAGCCCTAAACAAGATTTGCCCTAAAAACCGCCACAAAGGAGAGTGGGGTAATAAATGAGCCATAATGTCCACCATCATCCTTCTAGAAGATTCCGATCTTGAAACGCGTTCACACTGCCCTCGATCTTCTTCTTGACTTTGTTCTTTGACTTCTTCCACTTAAGGGTCTTCATCCTTGTCACTTAAGTTATACTAAGTCTTAACACTTAGCCATTTTCTTGCAACTTTCTCCCTTCGAGATTGAAACTCATAACTTTATCTTCTTCCGAAGGTCGTAATATCATTGTGCTTCACCACTTCAAGTCATCGTGCTTCGGCTTCAACATTTCTCCTGCAAAACAAGCAAAGAGAAGAGAATTAGAACATTTCATAATATAAATTCAACTTACTTACCCGGATTCTCATGTTCATCGTTCTCCCCTAGCACAACTTTGCTTTCTTCATGATTCTTCATGCCTTAGCCAAATTTTCAACCCATCTCTCTTAGGGAATTCATCAACCTGGCGCCCATCAAAAATATCCATCCTGAAGGCCGCAGCGAAGCATGGAAGGCTTTAAAATCAACTCCTCATCGACAATCTTCGATACCCAGAAGAAAATTTTCCCCAGAACGCGTCGAATTCATGGGTACCCAACGAACGGGTTCATTTAATTTTCTTGAATTTTGAACCTTAGAAAATATTCTTTCATCAAATTTATTCTCGTTCTTCGATCCCCTCTGAGAATTTTGTTCTGACTTGGAAAATTTTATCAATCCTGTGGAGCTGGCATTCACTGACTTCATCTCTGGCAACTTTGCTCACGCTTCAGGAAAATTCCATCACCTCTCTAGACTTAGGCATTTTTCTAAGACAGAACATTTGTGCCTTAGAAAATTTTAAATCACTTTGAAAATTTTCGCTTAGAAAATTTTATTCACTCCTCAATCACTCTGCCTGTGGTGGAGAAAATTTTACTTTGCTTCACTTGGAAAATTTTCCTCGCAAGCACAACATATTTTATTTTTCACCTGGCAACTTCCAACGCCTGGGCATGTATTATTCACCCTTTGCATTTTATTCTCCATAAAATTTCCAACGCCCAGGCAAAACTCTTCAACACCTTTAACACATAGCACCTCAGGCGCAAGTAGCACTTAGAGAAAAATAAAATAAAATAAAAGCGCCTAGCATTTTGTTTCACCACCTCATGCACCTTAGAAAATTTTCTAACATCTACCACTTGAAGAGGGATAACCACACCTTGGGAAATATTTTCAACACCTTTACCTCAGGCGCATGTAGCACTTGGAGGGAAAAAAAAAAAAAAAATTTAAAACTCCACCACGCCTAGCATTCACTTTGTTTTGACCACGCCCTAGAGTGTTCACTTTCCTTTCACCTTATTTACCACCTTATCTTCACCTTTTACATCTTCAACTTGGTGCATTTTGACATATAAGAAGGATGACTATCCCACTTCCATTGTTTTGTCTTCACTTGACTCATTTGGGCGCATTTCCACCTAGGTGAGGGATAAAAATTGCTGACTTGTTGACCCACTTTCCTCTTGGGCGCATTTTTATGTAGGAGAAGGACGAAATTTGTTGACTTGTTGACTTTCATTCATCCTTGGGCGCATTTTTGATGTGGAGGAGGATAAAGCATGTTACCACGTCCCTTGTGACCTTTCATCTTCTCCGTTTTCGTCTTCACATGCATGCATTTGGGCGCATTTTAGCCCTTGAGGAGGATGAAGCTGCCTTGACTCCTTTGACCTATTTGCAACTTGGGCGCATTTAGCATAGGGAGGTGGATGAAACATTTCAGACTTAGAAATTTTTTTGAATGCCTCCAGCTTGCATGTGGGCGCATTTCACAGGGGGTGGAGGATGAAGCATCATACTTAGAAATTTTTTTTTAAACTTCTTCATCCCTTGAGGGCGCATTTTACCCCTCACGCAGATAAACACTTGACTTCCTTTGACTTCTTGTGCCTTGGGCGCATTTTGCCCTGTGTGAAGGATGAACGCCATACTTAGAATTTTTTTTATGCCTCCTCACTAGCTGGGCGCATTTCCTTATGCCTGCTGGATGAAGTTCCAGACTTAGACAAATTTTCATCATCTTTCGCCAGCTTACGTGCCCTGCCATTTATAGTAAGTCCTCCGAATTTGTATCTCTGAAGCTCGGAACGGCTTGAAATTTTGCGCACTGCATCCTCATAACCTTGTTGTCTTGTCAACACTGCCATTTTTAGTCACCCTGCTATTTTTAGCATGTTTCTGAAGGTGGCTTACTATAAATAGTAAGCTCAGGTTTCTGATAGCTCCCAAGCTCCGATCGAGTTGAAATTTGAATGAGGCGCTCCTCACGTGACTGGTCATTGACACCGACGATGCACTTGATTTACTATTTTTTAGTCATTTCAAATTGACTACTATAAATAGTAAGTGTCTGCTTGACTTGAAATTTCACCACAGATACCCTCGATGACGCCTGATCATGCAGGGTTTACACCGGTTTTGAAAATTGACCCTGGCGCCTTTTGGGTCTCAGCTAGAAACCCTAATTCGCCCGCATGATCAAAATGATCTCGCTTTCTCTTCGCTTTTGTGGCACTCACATCGCCCGTGATTCAACTCATAGATGCGGCCGGCCGGACACACCTGCTAAAAATAGCAAGTTCCTTACTAAGTGAGTATCTCCATTTGCATGTCATACCACTGCGAAGCTCTCGAAAAACCCATCAGGAATCATCCGACATGCAAAAGAAACCCCGACATGCAAACCCTAAAAATAGCCTCGGAAGACTGAATTCTGAAAGTTTTCATCCCATTTTGCATGTTATACCGTTGCGAAGGTCTCAAAAAACCTAGAAGGAATATGAAACATGCAAAGGAAAACTCGATTCTATCTCAAATTGGTCCTGCTGTGGACCGCTAAAATAGTAAGTGTTGTCCGTTACCAAATTTTGCATACGTAGTAGCCCGATATGCTTTGAATGCCGTGGTGACCGGCTTCTAATCCCAAAATAGCCGGGAAGGGATCATTCTAATTTCACACACTTACTAAAAATAGTAAGTTCCTCGGAATCAGATGAAAACTTGCTGAGAGCCTGCTGGAAACATGCTGACAACAACGTTAGTCTTAATTTTCAATTTATTCACTTTGTTCGACCTTGGATTGACCAGGAAAGATGAAACCCTAATTTTCAGACTTGGCCAAATTTACGTTTAAGCTCAATGACGGGCACAATCCGAAAGACAGACAGTAGAAAAGAGAGACAACGACCAAACAAACGAAAAGCAAAGCCAAAATTAGGGGGTCCCCATTTGCAATGGGGCGATGTGTGAAAAACGTCACAATGTGTAGGGAACCGAACGAACCATTCCGCCCATCTCTACCATTGCTGCTCTGGCAACCGCTGAGATACGAACACGCAATTTCCGGTCTAGGTTTCTCACAGTGTACATCAAGAATGCTTCTTGCACACGCTTGAAATGTCGCTCGGACTTTGTGAACTCAAGCTGGTCGTAGTATTGATAAACCTTCTGTACAGTGAGAATCCCCACTATGTTCAATCCTCCAAACTGGCCCTGGTAGGCAATCAAGTATACGAGATAGGCAATCAAGTATACGAGATACAAACAAATATGAAATTGGTGGGCAACTAGGAAACAGGTAATCTGCTTGTGAAGAACGTCGCTGATCAGAGAGGCCTAGTTGTAATGCTCCTACCTGGAAATAATCTGAGCAATGATGTAGTACATGCAAGGCTGGAATTTATTAGCATCTGCATGACCGGAAACACGATTAAGAAGAGTGATCAAAATCGCATACTCATCTTTGAATTCTCCGTGACCCACATTGTGTGGCAATTTAGTTTTCTTCTGTTTCAACCACCTTTTTGCCATTTGACTCTTACACACGTCCTTATTAGTATTGAAAGCTCTTTCAAAGAAACATCAAACTGTTTGGATGTTGAGGAATACCAAAACACCTTTCAATGTCTTGGGGCCTGAGACTGCGAATCACCCGTCCATTTGCTGACTGAATTTCTCAGGTAGTAGAATTGTAATGCTCGACACAAGACACTACGAATTCTATGCATTGAACTGAAATAGCGAGTGAAGTCACCTCTAGCAACCCAGATTCTTGGATGTTTTGAAGTATTGCATTATTTATCTTAATCGGATCCAAGATAGCCTCTGGAAGCACTTTATGCAGATCCGTGTCAACTATTTGGATGAAGTCATGAACCAAGGCTGACTTAGTCTTGAATTCGATCTGTGTGTACTGCATTTTGAAAAACTCGCTTGTTGACTGCAAACTCGACTATACTCTGACAACTTTCTTCGGAAAGCTAAAATGTCACCTGATGAGGCAAAAAATACCCTGTCAGAGGGCAATTTTCGCCAAAAAATCTGAGACGTGGGTTTTGTGCAGAAAATGATTCTAAGACAACCTACAACATCAGAATTGCGAAAAAGCACCGTTTAGCTTGACATGCAAAAGCTTTTCTGAAAAAAGTAACTAGGGGCAGCAGGGGCTACAGGGGGGCAATTTTTCTGAGAAAAACTGAAATATGGGTTTTGTTCAAAAGATGATTCTAAGACAACCCAAATTCTCCATTTTGAAAAATATCGACTTTTACTCCACCATGCAAAGGAATTTCAGTTGAGAAAAGCAAAGCTTCGAGAATTGAAGCTCTGAAGTAAATTTCTCATGAAAAATTCTAACAGATGGGTTTTGTAGAGGAAGTCGTGCACAACCAACCTAGATGATCAAATTTGTCAAAAGTCGCTGAATCTTGGACATGCGGAGAAAACCTAAGATGAGAATAGAAGAATTTAAGACAGAATATAGAAGTTTTATGTTTCTGCTTTTGCTAAAATTGCCATGCTTGTTTGAAGTCTGTTGATTAATCTGGACCTGTACCTAGAGGGAAATCTGAAAAACAATATCTATAGTGCCTTTGAATGTTGATTGCTGAAGGAATTCACTTGCTGAATGAAGAAATTCGCTTGCTCTACAACCTGTTGTGAGAGAGAAAGGACACCATCTTGAAATAAATAAAGAAATTCGTAGCTTAATGGTGCTAACTACAAGAATAAATCCTGATTTCAAAAGAAATCATCTGATTGAACCCCACTTTGTTCAAGAAAAACTGACTTGGAGTCTTGAAATATTTAAAATATTAAAATATTCAGTCTCACTCAACATGCGAATTTGCAATTAAGTCTTAAAAGGCGCGAATATTAAAATATTGAGAAAAATCGCCCCATTAAAGCTGGCATGCTGAAACTGAAAATTTAATATTATTTTATTGAGTTATCTGAAATCTCTTATTTTGGGTTCACTTAGAATATTTCACTGATTCTGAAAAGTCCAAGTTTGACTCTCCTAGCGTCCCCTAGCAAAAGTTGAGATTTTTAGCTAACTTCCTATTTTGTAGCTTGTTGAAAACGTCATGGTTGCCTCTGTTGAACTCTGATTTTTGGATGCCCGGTTGATGTTGGAATTGAGCTATCACATCCACTGCGAAGCCAGAATTACTTAGTTGAAATGTCTGCTGGGAGCTGCGATTGTTAAAAACCATGTTTGATGCCTCAAAATAAAAGTCGCCTTTTATTAAAATAATATACAGGCCACTCGACTTAGCCATTTCTTTGTTTTGCCATCTTGTGCTTCAAACTGCCGTTGCTGGTGAACGATGGCTCCCGTTGACTAGATGATGGATCCATCGCGTAGCTGGAAATTTTTTGCAAAAAATGACTCTATGTAAGGCATTTGAAAGTTGATTTTAAGGCTCTCAAAAACAAGGGCACCCCTGGCCTGCAGAGGTGCAATGACAATTTTGAGAATGATTTGGCAACTTGCAACTTTCACCCAAATGCTCTACTTTGACCCTCGACACCAGGAGCTGGATTGCTTCGATGCGCGTGCCGTTGATCTCATTGCAAAGCTGGAACAACTTGGAAAAGATGTTCCTGGAAGTGACAAAGCAAGAAAATTGCTTCTAAGACCTCCAGGAGAAGGGCGCCTTTTTCAAGGGAGTATGTAATTTCCATACTTAGCCATTTTCCTGCTTGTTTTCATTCTTTAGTAATTTCCACTGATCCTTCACTCACGGGCGTTTGACAAACCCTGAAGGCTAACGGTTGGATTCATTGAATAGATAGGAGGATTTTACACATGTCTCGTGAAGACAACGATTGCTAAAAACCTCATCTGGTTGGCCAAAAGGCTAGGCACCGTTGGCCCATAGAGGTACAATTTGATATTTCCACTTTTATCTTCCCTCTGTTTTACGTGCTCATTGGAACAATTGCCACGGTCACTCAGCACATCTGACGATCTCGTGAATGGATGCATCGCAGAGCTGGGCTGAATCAGAAGAGATTCCCTGGAAACAAAATCTGCAAATTCAATCATCTGAGGGGTGTAATTCAAGGGCGCCCCTGAGGTATAGGGGTGTAGAAACTAAAAATTTGATTGCCTTTGTGATGTGTAAACTCTCCATCGTACCTGCTTCCGGCTTCGATTGCTGGAGTTCTGCAACTCAGATGGACTTGCTTGATAGCTTGTCAGAAAGCTGACTAAAAACCGAAGAGATTGAATGTATCTGCAACCAAAACCAACTAAATATGAGCCTCCAAATTGAAGGGCGCCCTTGAGCTATAGGGGCGCAAATTTTCTTTGGAAGTAATATTTTCCTTCATTTTGCACTTTGCGAACATTGTGTTGGCTGCTGAGTTGACCACGTAGAAGCATTATTGCTATTAACGCGTGTGTGTGATTGTATTTCACCACTTTCACATGTACGGACATTGTAAAGTTGATTTGCATGTTGATTGCGCAAGCATCTCCCACGTTACAAAGTGAAGTGTTTCCAAACTTAGAATATTTTTTGCACTTTTGACACTTGAAAATCCCCTCCACCGAGAAGCATCTTTTTCAGCATCTTTCATCATAGAATGTTCTGCTTTGAGTTTCAGGCTTAGATTTTGACACCTGATACTGGCCAACTGCCATTGACGACCTCAAAGGTCCTAACTTTTCAACTGAAAAAGTGAAAACTACCCACCAGGCTTAAACTGACTTTTAACTGAAATTGACTACACTATCGTGATCGTGATGTGAAATAAGCCAATCAAAATTAATTTCAGCCAATTCTGACAAGTTTCAATTTTTAGGGTTTTGCGACATGAAACAGGGGTGCAGAAACCCTAATTTTCATTTTTTTCCAAATTTCACTTGTATCTTATTGACACCAAACTGACTAAAAGTCCATACTTGATTCGCCCAAAAGCTGTGTTTTGACATCATTTTAACAAGGTTTAGACTACTTTAAGCAAAATGCCTTAATGAAGCAAAAAAATTGGTTTGGGTACAACAGGACTAAGCATTATTAATTGTAGAGGCTATTGCAGGTCAAACATTCTCTCTATCAAAATGAAGTAGTTGCATATCTAGTATCCATGAGCTTGAGGGATTCCTTCCTCAAAAAAATCCTAAACAAAACAAGTGAGGTGTGATAGTTGCAAATGAATATTTGTATGTCTCTAGCTTCTGCCACCACTGCCCTAACTCAATCTATCTCCCCAATATCTTTAAATGCATTGTTCAATGGATGAACACAATATGGGGTCTAGTAAATGTGATTGCCAACACTCTCCATTATCAAGCTAGCTTACATACATGGCCTGAATCAATCAACATTTGTGCAATATTAGAATGCCCAACCTCTTCAATGGCATCTTTCAAAATCTTAAATTGGAAGTTGCATCCTTCCTATTTCATAAACAATTAATAGTTCCAAGAAAATAAGAGCAAGTTAAATGCATGGCAATGATATTGATGAGTGGCCGATGTCTAATATCTATCCACCCATCCATGATGATAGAGCAACCATCCTTTATCCAAGTTTGCCTCATTTCGTCCATCATTACACTCACCTTAGGATACTTTATATCAAGAGGGATGGTTTGTAGCTTATGTTGTCTAGTGGAGTAAATGAGGGATCAACAACAATTGCATCTTTGAACATTTGTTTGAAATAGGGGGAATGTGCCTCATGAAATGGTATGGCATGGTGTAATGTCCCCTTTTTAGCTTGGGTCAGTGTTTGATGGATTAGCCTATCATCAGGTCCTCGTAGGCTAATATTGGTGATTAGAGGGCCTTGTGGGGGAGTTAATTGGTTCTCCAGATGGCAGTTGGCAGTGTTTTCTTCTTCGGTTCGTTGGCATATTCTAAGGTAATCATCTCCATGGGTTTCTGGCTCTGTTTATGCATACTTACTATTTTTAGTAAGTTAGTGGGATGTTGGGGGCAACCTTACTATTTATAGTAAGGCATCCAAATGGACAGAGTGAGCAGTGGGTTAGCTTGTGGTGATGTCAGAATTAATTCACGTTGATTAATGATGGAGTTATGGATTTTTAATTATTATTAAAGTATTACTTTAATAATAATTAATTATAAAAGTGCATAATATTATAATGACTTATTTGACTTCATTATAAGAGTTTATTTAATGTTATAAATTCAAATTATATAAGTCATTGGTTTTGGCGCCCACTTGAGAAATATAATATAAAGTAACAAAACAAATAAATTATATTATATTTTAATGACAAAAAAGCAGATGGAAAATTTTGCCATTTGGGGAGATGATATAAAAAACTTTGGAAAAACACATTGAGTATTCATTATTCATTCTACACTTTGTCATTTTGAAGAGCTTTTACTTGTGAGAAGAAAAACCAGGGTTTGCTGCAATTTGGTCTTTGAGAATGTTCATTCTCTCATATTCTTGCATCCCATAGGTGTGAAAGATCAGCCAAAGGTTGCAATTATAGGTGGCTTTACATTAGAAGTCACATTGTGCACATCAAAGAGTTTATTTCATGGGTTTTGAGGAGAATATTATTTAAGTTCAAAAGTATACCAGCTGCTGTTCATTTGTTGCTATTACATTCATGGTGGGGCCATACCATTAACATCTCCAGGCCGTACTTGTCTTCTAGTGCTGGGCTGTACAGCTACCCAAGCTTGGCATTTGGACTCTAAGGTTGAAACGCCTTGAGTATTGGCTTCTATCCATCTTCTTTGAGGGCGGCTAGGATAAAGGTCTCAATTTGCATTCATCTTTGGGTGGAGAAATCTATATTTTGTGCAAGGCATCCATCTACTTGGTGATCTAGTTTGCTGATATGATTGTTTCAGACCAGCAAATAAAAGCTTTGGCTCCCGGGTATGATTGATAATGTAATTTCTGAAGTATCAATAAAATCTGAATTGAAAGTTTATTTTATTTGCTTCAACATTTCTCTTGTTTGCATTTATCAATATTTTTCATTGCATCACCTGGCAAACATTCTCCAAAAACCACTAAAACACCAAAAAAAAAAAAAAAAAACACCAAAACCAAAAGTCACAGTCAGCAGCAGTATTAGTTAGAAGATATTTCAGAACAGGGGGGCATAACTTAGTCGTATTAGAGCTTGGATCCTGCCATCCTGTGTTGAGTGACCAGCACTCAAAGTTGTTAGTTCAGATTTAAAGGTATGAATACGGACAGTGAGCAAGAGTTGGTGTCAGGTGATAGAAAGTGGTTGGCAAGAATACTCTACGAAATAGGTAGTAAGCTTGGCAGTCAACCCATTGATGATACTTTGGTCACATTGAGAAGAATAGAAGAATGTTTGAGCCTTGTTGGACGGTCGCCTTCTTATTTGTTGCGGATAGCAATGATGCCAGCAGTGATTTCTTTGGGTGAGCATAAGTTACTGAGACAGGAAAACCAAGAGATAAGGCTCATAGTTGCTCTTTGCCTCAATGAAATTTTAAGGATTGCAACTCGTTGTGTTCCCTATAATGTTGGCAAAATGAGGGAGATATTGCAGCTGATTATTGAAAGCTTTGATGGGATAGGTAATATCAGAAGTCCTTTTTTTGGGAAGAGGGTCAAGGTCCTAAAGTTGATGGCACAGGTGAGATCGTGTATTGTCATGTTTGACTAACTGTAATGTCCTTATTTTACAGATGTTTCATCTCTTCCTGGATTCCATCAGTGAGGAACATGATAAATCCGTTCAGGACTATATGGGGATCATTATGACTTCAATTATTAATGAAGGCGATGAAATTTGCCAACCTATCTTATCTCTATTGCTTGTTGTTTTAAAGCAAGAGCAGGTGGTGTCTACAGTTGCTTATGACTTGGTTCATAGTGTTGTCAAACAATGTGAGGGTAAGCTGAGGCCCTACTTTTTTGATGAGGAGCAGGTGGAAGAAAAGGGGTTCAAATTAGAAGTGATTGATGATGAGAATACCTTATATCATGATAGTAGTTTTTCAGAACCCCAGGATGACTTTTTCAACGTTTATGAAGTTGATATCAAATTTTAAAACAAAGCAGATTGTATGTTGCATGATGCTGATCTAAAATCAAAAAATTATATGAGATTGATGGGGCCCCAGAGTCCAATCAGTTGGTAGGACAACTGAAGGTGAATGAAGACTAGATTGATGTAGCGATCAGAAACTTTGATGACACACTTCCGTTGATGTCAAAGTATTGTTGGAGGATTCCAGGAATACAAAACAATCCTAAAGGAGGACTTTCCCTTGAAGGATTTCATGTACTTAGAGAGGCGTTGATGGTAACGAAGACCCATTACATGCAACTACTCTCAAATAGAGATCACCTACTCCAGCTTGGTGAGATCTTCTGCGATGCAGTTGAGGGGAAAGAAAGGGAAGTGGATAAGCTTATTGATGAGCTCAGTGTCATGGAGGATTCCTTGAAGAGCACTCAAAAGGCCCTTCAAGAAGTAGAGGTTCAGATTGACGAGCTTTGCGAGGAGCTGAGCTTGGTTCAAACTTCTTCATCCACAACAAAAATTCATTTTTCCAGAGCTGCCATGACACCTGCAGATGAGAGTGGTACTTATGGGTTGAAGGCTCAGGATACAGTCATGTCAGAGACAAAGATGCATTCACCGTGTGGACCAGCTAGTAGTGAGGTGCTTGCATCCGTACGTGACAGAGGTAGTAGTCTCTACATTGGTAGAGTAGAGATTTCTATTAGTGAGTCGTGTGCTGAGGAGGCAGAGTCTTGTGTGATGAACGTGTTGAATCATCACGCTGTGTAACGTTCCACCACTCTGCTGATTTGATTTCACTGAGTTTCTTTAGGTCTGATTTTTTTGTTTCAGTTTGTATTTCTTCTTTTTTTTTTGTGTTTTTTGAATTTAATGCCAATAATGCTAACGATACAAACAAGCATATACATGCAATAGGAACTTAAATAAACTAATCTACTGAGATAACTCATGTAATGACTCAATTTGATAGCCAAGATACTTTCTTCATTATATAATAGCTTACATGGGATAGATGACTTACATCAAGTTCAAAACAAAATACATCTTATGCCATAGTTTAACTTACAGCTAGACAACACTGTGAATAGTGATTTGCTACAGTAACAAACCCCAATGAAATGCTTACAACTTCCGAAAGATGAAGTTCTTCCACCAAAATCCGAATTGGAGAGCCTCCTAGGGCAAGGGTGCCCCTTTTAGAAGTGATTGCAGCCCCTTGGAAGAAGCGTTTTATTTTCTCTTGCTGATTAAACCCTCTAGAGAGGGACGGCTGGCTGTAGCTTCTCCAAACAGTCCAAAAATCCTTCAAAATGCAAGCAGCTCCTTGGTAAATAGAAATGGAGTCTATGGCAGTCCATAAACCACTCAAAAGATGCTCGAAATAACCTTTAACTGCAAACTATGACTCCAAATGAAGCATCCAAACTCTGACCAGCAACCTTAAGGTGGTATTTCACACCCTCAAGCAGCTCATAAATGAACAACAAGCCCCCTCTAGGCTCACCCACTGTAGAAATCAGGAAACCTTAGTCTCCCTCTTCCTCAAACTCCAAACTCACAAGCCAAAGCAAGAAAATAACTCCAAGCATAAGGGGGTCGAACTTCTCCTCTTGCCTTTTATAATTTTACATTGAATATACTATTCATAAAGTGAGCACTATTCACTTAAGTTATGACCTTTTTCACTTTAGGAATGAATAGTAACTGAAAAATATAAAGTGACCCCTTCATTTTTAAAAACACATGGTGCCTAGGCCAAGGATGATGAAATAAAAGGTGAATATCATTAATTTAAGCCCAATTATCATGCTAAACGCAACAATTCACCTTGCCATCATACTCTGGAGATCAACACTGCCATTTGACGACCAAGTGCCCGTCCGAGTGACCCTCTATCCAGGATCATTAGCCTACAAGGGTCTACATGATAGGCTAATCTACTGATGTATAGGTGTCTAATTAAAAGGGGACATCACACGCTGTCCCATCTCATTTGCATGAGGATTGTAGGGCGTCTACTAGTGGGAGCATGTCTCCTACATCTGCCAGCAGATCGGGTAATGCATTGGTTGAGGTGGATGGTAGGCATGAGCCTAATGAGTCACCAGGACTCAAGGAACAACTAATAGTTACTGAGGATAGGGTTGTCCAAACTTTATCTCGTTTCGACAACACACAGAAGTTTGTGGAGTACCTCCTGTGGTCAACACAATTGGAGGAAAGGTGGACAGGGGTAGTAGTTGGCACTTCCATTTCTAGTCTGTAGACTGTTGTGCGAGCCTTGCAAGTAATTAAGTCAGAATACCTCCAATTGCTATCTGATAGGAATTTTGCTGTGTGGTTTGTAGAGAGGTCTTGTAGAGCGACTACCCAATCAGCCCTTCAAAATCAGAGACGCGAGCCACCTCCCGATTCAAGTGATGAGAGTGACGAGGAGTGTGTTCCCCATGACTATGCCAGTCAACCATTGACGCAAGCAAGTGCATTTTATCTTGACTGGATAGTAAGGAGCATTCATCACCTCACTTTTAGCCCACACACAGATGATTTGTTGATGTGTAGGTGTGGATTGGCTCGAGATTCATATCATCCATTGTGGGATGAAGTGTTACCATCTACAAAAGATTGAACCAGAGATTGCGGGTATCCTACTCTGTTTTTTTAGATGGTTGCTTATAGGGTCGGGAATCAGATTTACATCATGCAAATATGACCATGGTGGAGTTTGCAACTTCTTTGTTTCAAAAATTTCCATTGGAGGCGTGGTTACAAGGAAGTTGCAGTGTTAGTGAGCATGATGGCTTGGTTAGTTTATTCTGCAATATGGAGTTCTACTCCATAAGTTGGTAGGAAAGGGCTTTTCTATTACATTGCACAAGGTTTCCTTTCGTTATCCTTGGAGGAAAACAGTTGATTGGGAGTTTGGAGGAGAGTTGTATCATCTCCTTAACATTGGTGAGTGGCATAGGGTTGGTACTTTGGGACCCTATGATCCCGACAGTTTGGTATGCATTCCCATAGGTTGGATTCCTAGTCTAGAGGGTGCTGATTTGTTTCATATTATCAACCTAAGAGGGGCAATTACTCATCTTTCAACATCTATGAGTAGTTATCACTTCCATTGGAGGTTTGCAGAGGACGGAGAGAGGTGTTGTGATGTAGATACTTCGAGATACTTTTATCTCCTCATGTTCGATGGATGTGAGATTTTGACATGTTAGGATCCAGGTGGTGACAGGTTTGAAATGATAGTGCAGTTGGATCCCGATGAGTTGCTTCACCACTCTCAGCATGGTAAAGTTTATATTAGAGTAATGCAGTGGAAGTTAGCGGGTAATGTGTATGGTGGACTTCTGTTGTGGTTGTGGGATCTAGGGTTATTTATGTGTGGTACATTGCTCTACACCTGGGTAGTGTTGATGTGTTTGTCGTGACCGCACCAAACAGTAGAATAAAGTGTCCAACGGTTACCTTAGTCTCTCTTGATCAAAGTATTCCACATGCTAAGATTGTGAGGGAGATCACATGTTCAACTCCAAGGTTCCTTCTATGCAATGGATAGCCTCAGTTGGTTTGTTGTGATCTTGTTGGTATCACGCGGGGACTTACACAATTGTTCGGAAGTAGATAGCGGACAGCAGGTTAAAGTAAAGGGGATCTTCGCGCGGTTTGAATGATTTATCAGGTATGTGCAAATTTTCTACTACTAACCAAGAATTGTACTGAATTTAAATAAGTGCAGGGTTTAGAACGTCTGAGTTCTATCCTAAGTGCGGGATATGGGGCTCAACTTCAACAAACTTCAACCGAACTTTGCTTTGACTTGCGTCGGACAGCCTCCACATAGTCGGTGCAATCTTCAAAGGGGTGGTTAAGGATATTCAGATTACAATTCAACATGTAAATACCATCACAACGATGCATACTAACATGCCAATCATAATTGAAATTAAGCACAAAGTGCTCCAGTTGACCACGCAAGGCAAACCTATCATCAATAAGCTTGCTAGTGGTATAGATTTAGATGAAGCTGCTTAGATTAAACACCACATTCCATTACTATCATCTACTTGCATGAAACAAAATCTATTTACTTTACTTTAAAAATCCTACTTGAAGTAGAAGGACGAAGAAACCTCGCTAGCTACTCACAACAAAAGACGAAATCATCATCAATGAAAACTCTTTTTATTGAGAGAGTGTTCACAACAATTTCTTACAAAGTTTTCAAAGGAAAAACTTTCCCTCTTCTCCAAACTATGCTAATGAACTATGCTAAGCTATCTCAACTAGTCTCTTTGTTATAGTCTCTGATCTCTAATGTCTAATCTCTAATGAATGTGCAAATGAAGGGGAGTGCCCCTTAAATAGCTGGCCAATCTCAATGGATGGTCCAGATTGAATTACAATGGACAGCTCAGATTGAGCCACATCAGCCCTAGACTAGATTCTACCCTAGTAACCGCCAGATTGTGGAGGAGTGGTGTAATTAATGAGCACAAAATGACAGATTCCTCCTTTGACCACTATGGGAAATTAATGCCCACTACCCTTCCAGAAGATTCTCATCTAGGATCGTGTTCCCATTGTTCTTCTCTCTGACCGCGAAAGCAACAAACCGGGCCAGCACTGCATCAACCTCCTGTTCTGAAATAGTTGGAGTGAGATTAAGCTGAAACTTGAGGATGGCGATTGTTTGCTCCTGTCGGATACAAGATTTTCTCTAGGCCTCGATGGGTTCTTGAGTGCTCTGAATAATAGTGGAGAAAGTGGACACGTTCTCAAAGTCATCTTGAGCAAACGTTCTTACTTCAGAGAAGAATAGGTGCAGTCTGCCCTTCAAACCATCCACTGTCACCTCCTTAGGAGCCAACCGCTTTGTGAACAATGCCTCGAGCGTGTTGAAGACACCCTCTCGAATGTTTCCCATGGCCCTCCTGACCTTGACTGACTTAGCCCTTGCCATGTCAAAGAAACCTCGGCCGGTGAATGCTGCGGAATACCAGCCGGGAAAATCATACCTATCTCCAGCCTGAATTACCCCTTCCTCAATCAAAGTCCGCACTGGCATATGCATCAGAGTAGCTAGACGTGGAATAGTCTTGTCCTAAAAATGTGAGTATCACTCCATGCCTGTTCAATGTTTTCCATACGAGAGAGGATGCTAGAGGCATGCTGAAAGGAAGAAACAAGGTCCTCAATGAATTTCTCAACTTCAACCTAGACTCCATCGACCCATTTGTCTCCCTCCTGAATTGCCCTCTTCATTTCTTCGATCTTGCTAACTGACTCCCGTGGAAACTCGGTTGGAAGATCTACCGCTGGATTCTCCTGGGCACATGGACGTGCTAGATGCTGTACATAGCCAATTAACGCCTTATGCTCCTTCAGCTTTTTATATTTTTCTCCTTTTCGAAGTAGTCTATCCTTCAATGCCTGGAAGGAGTTTTCAGCTTCCTCAATCACCTGTGCTCCTGTAGGACGTCCTAGTTCAAATGTAGTGATCGTGTAATTCTTAGGCATTGCTTCATCTCGATCACATTCTTCTCTTGGAACTGCAACATGAAGAGTGCGTGAACTGGACTCATCTGTTTCAATCCTGGAGTATTTTCTGGCTCTCTTCTTCTTCGGTGACCCACTTATTTTGTTAAGGAGCTCCTCCATCTCTATTGTTGGGTCGATGTCATCCTCTTGATCTCTTCCTATCGCATTCATGAGCCAATTTGGAACAGCCTGCTGAGTGTTGCAGACAACAAGTGGCTGCTCCTCTGTTGCTTCTACTTCATGAACTTCTTTTCTAATAACAACATTTTGCTGAGGCTCTTCTGTCTCCATGTGTTGTATATCTTCCTCCAACTGTAATATATCCTCCTCCAAACCTTGGGCTCCAGGCTCCGTAGAATTCTCATCTTCAAAGGCTGCCTCGGTCACATGCTCCAATTGAGTGTTAGTTTCTGTTTCTTCTTCCTTGTCCTTTGGCTGGCCCCCACTCCTGGGAGCATTAGCACTCTGACTATCTGGCCCCCTAGGCAATGGCTGAGTGACCTCCATTTCTTGCCTCTGACTCACAAATAATGAAACTTCTTGGACGCTTGAAAAGTGAGTCAACAACTGCGTAGGTGATGCTTCTTCTGTTCTCTGAGGCTCTGGCTGAATTGAGGTCTTCTTCCATGGCTCTGTAATTTGCGCGGCCTGTTTTCTCTTCCTTGATGTAGGTGGCCTCTAATCTCCCATGGGGTTGTATGTGAGAGGGATTGATTTGCTCTTGAGCCTGTGAACATGTCTTTCAACCCAGCTTCTTGTGAATGTTAAGACTGGTATAGACAATGCGTCCAAGTCCGTGATCTCTGGCTCCAACCAGTCAGGTTGTGAGACCGACGTGTCCTTTACTAATTCATAATCCAGGTGAATAATGCTAGCATCCTCATCTACTTGGTCCAGAAATTGAATAACTTCACATTCTCTGATCAATTTTAGTGGTAGCCTAGAGAACATCCTTCTTCTGATTTCAGCTTCGTCTTCTGCATTTGCCCAAAAATCTTCAACATGAGCCTTTTGTTGATATTCTTCACCCTGTACTACTCTGATCTTTCTGTGAGGATCAAAGTCCTATCTACTGCTATGGAGAGTGAGGTGAATGAATTGTAGTTCATCCTTTGCTTCTTTAGCTGCCTGGAAAGATGGACACTCTTCGATTGAATTCCCCATAACAATAGGGAAATTCAATCCTCCTTTCTTCCTTTTCTTTATAATTTTGTCGTAGGCAATGAGTTGCCTAGACACTTCTAGCATCACCATTCTGTCTGTGGGGTACCTTGGCAATCTATAGGCATAAGAAGTAAACCCCTGCAGCCTGATATAAGCGAACATCGGGAATTGGATAAACCAATACCCGTACTCAATCAACTTTTGGGCGTCCTTGGATATCCTTTATCGTGTTCTCCGCTGAAGAGTCCTAGTGATGTGCATAGTAAAAGTGTCGTTCACTCTCTTGAAGCTGGAGGTATTTGTCAAATGCAGTTGCTTGCAAGCTTCATGGATTTTAAATTGATCAGGACCGCTTCCGATTGGCTCTTGGTATGTCAATCCTTTATATTTTGTCATCCAAGCCAGCATATAGATGACATACAAACTCATATAAAATGTCCTTGTTCTCCTCAAATTTCTGAACTGCTCATGTATATTGTCACTGATCATTCTTTCCCAGTCGACATACTCCTTTCCCTCCAACACTACGCTAATATAGAAGAACATCCAAGGTTCAAATGCATATACTTGTGGGTGCCATTCACCCGGTTGAGCATCATGATTAAATCACAGTACTCCTGCTTCAGCTCCTCTAAGATAATTTGCTTAGTGAACTTGGCGCCAGGAGGTTTTTGCTTTCTCATCCATGATATATTAATTCTTTTTGCACACCTCTCAAAAGATGAGGCGTACATTTTGTCAACTCTTTCCTTTGTCTTATACAACATCTTCTCAAAGACTAGAATCCCAAACGCCTCTCCAATAGCACCGGGCGTGAAGTTTGCAAACAACTGGCCGTCTGAGGAGACAATTGTTTTGTGGTCAGGCTTATAATAATTCGCGCACTCCATAATCAGCTCAGGACATCGGACTGCTGGTGGGAAACCAACAGCTGCATAGAGTCTGCTCTTCACGATATTGTGCGATGTCACTAACGAATGATGGCCACCCTGCCCGTATATTCTCCTCTTGAGTGCTTTGAGGTTGAATGAAACAAGGTTGGTGTCAGTCAACCCCGCCAACTTTGAGACAAACTTTGACTCGGGAAGAAAATATTTCTTCAACTGCTTGATGATTGCCTGCCTAGAGGCATTCTCTTTACTCGCCTCTGCATTTCCAGCTCTGCCTGCAGCCTTGTTTGTTCTGGCAGCATCTCCCCTTCTTACTTCAGCCATCTGTAAAATAAAATACGAACATTACAATTCAGATTTAAAATAAAATCACTATAAGATGGCTGGAAAATATGGAGTTAGCCTCAAAATAAAACGTCTTTAGCACTAAACTCCTAACTCCAAACCTCGAGAATTTTGACTTCGAAATTCAAACTTCAAACTTCAAGACTTGAAATTCCAACAATATCACTTTCAACACTTTGAAAAATTTACTCAACTCACTCACTTCAGAAACCTCTTCTTTCTCACTCACTCACTTCAGCTTTAGCACTCTTCACAATTTCAACTCTACAAATGGTGAAGAAAAATGGACAACTTCAAAGTTTAAACAACTGTGAGAAGGCGCCCAGCTTAGCAACTGCAATAAATTTTCTTCTCCACTACTTAGCAATTTTCCAATTCGGGAGAGATGACTGGTGAGTTGTCGCCAAGATTATGCACAGTCGTCATAGAGTCGTCATAGGAATTTGCTATCGCTGGAGATTCCTTCTTCTTTGAAAAATTCAAAATTTCCCAGTTGACTACATGTAACGCTTAGTGAATTCAAACATTCGTGGGAAGTAAAATCTCCAGCATAAAAATTTCTTTCCTTGGCAAAGGCATTTTTAATCATGGCAATTTTATTTTAAACGCATTAGAATAATATTTCTTCAAAGGAATTTTCTTCATCTCACATGCCAGGCGTACTTTACATTATTTTATTTTTAAATGCCTTAGAAAAAATTTATTCATCCTCAGACTTAGGCATATTTTATTTCCCTTGGAAAATTTCACTAGTTGTAATCTCCAGTGTTTATTTCAAAATCTCAAGGCAAAATTATTTCCTCAAAACATTTTTCAAGACCCCCAGGCTTTAAGAAAAAAAAAATATTTCCCCTTCGAAAATATTTCTCAACTTGATAAATTCATGTGTGCACACGAAGGGGTTCATTAAATTTTTCCACCTTTGGAAAATAATTTTATTAATGTTTACTTTGAATTCTCAACCTTAGGCGTATTTGCTAGGTGAAACTTTCAATTCTAATGCCTAGAAAAATTTCATTCGTCTGCTCATTAACCTAGGCGCATTCAGCATTGCATACTCCCATATTCCATGCCTTGGGCGTTTTCTCTGACTTCCACCACTTGGGTGCATTTAGATAGGTGGGCTTTCATTTTAAATGATTTAGCCAAATTTCTAAGTCCTTCCTCCTCTTTGTTTTCCTTAGGCGCATTTGAGGGTCTGGGGTTTCATTTTCAACACTTAAACAAATTTCACCAACTCCAGGTTGCCAAGGCGCATTTCACTAGGGGAACTTCTATTTCGACACTTAGACAAATTTCATTCACCCTTATTCAAGCTGGGCGCACTTGGCACTATGTGCTTTCAATTTCGATGCCTTAGATAAATTTTCAATCACTTGCTCAAGCTTGGGCGCATTTAGATAGGTGGGCTTTCATTTTAAATGACTTAGCCAAATTTCTAAGTCCTTCCTCCTCTTTGTTTTCCTTAGGCACATTTGAGGGTCTGGGGTTTCATTTTCAACAATTAAACAAATTTCACCAACTCCAGGTTGCCAATGTGCATTTCACTAGGGGAACTTCTATTTCTTATGCCTTAGAGAAGTTTCCAACTTCAACTCTTGACTTAGGCGCATATGGGGGTCCCTCCTTTCACTTTTGAGGACTTAGTTAAATTTTCAACTCATCCACATAGAGGTTAGGGGCATTTGACTAGAGGAGCTTCTAGTCTTTATCACTTAGACTCTTTTCCCTCTCTTCCTGGAAGCTGGCGCATTTAGAGACCCCTACTTCCACCTTCAATGCCTTAGACAAATTTCTCCATGACTCATAAGGCTTGGGCGCATATGGAGGGTCATACTTCCATTTTAGACACTTAGAAAATTTTCAAAGTACTTCTCCAAGTTTGGGCGCATTCTAGGTGATGTACTTCCAATTTTGATGACTTAGAAATTTTTCTATCAACCTCCAGTTGCTAGGGCACATATGAGATGGGCTACTTCCAATTTTAATGCCTTAGCCAAATTTCCTTCAACTTCTCAAGTTGGGTGCATATGCTAGGCTGAGCTTCAAGTTTCGTTGCCTTAGAAAATTTCCAACACTCCTTGCCATGCTAGGCGCACATGAGGGGTCAAGCTTCCATTTTTAAGTACTTAGTTGAATTTTCACCATATATCTTCAAGGTTAGGCGCATTTCACCCATGGAGCTTCTAATTTCCCAGACTTAAACAAATTTCAAGCTCCTCCAGGTTGCTAGAGCGGATTTGAGGAGGGCTACTTTCAATTTCATTAGACTTAGATGATTTTCAAGCCTTTTGTGTGATTTAGGGTGGATTGTTGATGATGACTTCAGCTTGCCCTAGCTTTCTTTTTTTAGAAAGTTTTGCACTCTTTGCATTTTGAGTTGATTTCGAGCTCCGGAAGGCTTGATTTTCGTTTTGCCTAGATCCTCGTGTCGTGACTGAGCTGTTGGTGCCTAATGCTTGCATGCACCTGCTATTTTTAGTAACTTGCTAAAAATAGTAAGTGTTCAGAATGAGCTCAAATTTTGTGAGTAGATTGCTTGAAGGGTGTTGGTCATGATTGGATGCTGCTTCTGCGTGACTCGTGTTTCGCCCTACTTTTTAGGAAACCCTAATTCCTCTACATTGATCTGCTAAAAATAGTAAGTGCCTGATTTTCAAACTTCTGTAACTCCGTTTGATTTGAAATTTGCTCCATGGGGTCCTCGTGGGTTAACTGACCTGTTCGCTGGTGCCTCACGTTGACTTGCTATTTATAGCCTACTTCAGAAGTGACTTACTATAAATAGTAAGTGCTCAGATTGCCTTCAAATTTTACCAGTTGATTGCTTGAAGGATGTTGATCGTGATGGGATAAGTCAGTTTTTAGACTTCTCAAGATTTACCCCCTCTTTTTAGGCATGAAAGTAGGAAACCCTAATCTGACTTGCATGTGTCCCAAATGACCTTTGTTTGACCCCGTTTCTGTTGCATGTCGCTGTGTTCGTGATTTTGAAGTGCTGGGTGGGAAGCTGCCAGAGTGAACCTGCTAAAAATAGTAAACGCTAGGAAAAGTGGCCAACCACCTGCCGGATGTGCTTGCATGTCATATTGCTCGAGAGATTTCAAAAAACCCAGAAAAACCTAGAAAAATGATCAACATGCGAGCACTGGCTAAAAATAGCAAGTCCCTGAAAAGTGATCAACTTTGCTTGCATGTCACATCATTGTGAAGCTCTCGAAAAACCCATAAAGAATATCCTGACATGAATCGAAAAAGCACACATGCAAACCCTCAAATCTGCTCCCGAAGGCAATATTGCCAAAGGTCACCACCTCGTTTTGCATGTTATACTGTCGCAAAGGTTTTGAAAAACCCATAAATATTCCGCAGACATGCATTGAGAAATCATTCATGCAAACCCTAAAATTAGCCCCCCGTAGTTCGGACTACTAAAAATAGCAAGTTGTCAGAATTTGCTCAAATTTTGCAGGTAGGTACTTTGAAGTGTCTGGATTCTGGTGTAACAGTCCGTTTCTCGAAAATCTCAGTAGGAAAGCCTTAATTGGAGTACTTGCTAAAAATAGCAGGTTGTCAGATTTAGCTCAAAATTTGATGGGAACTTGTTGGAAGCCTCCTGACAATAGTGTTAAGCTCAAATTTCAATTTACTCACTCAATTTTAACCTCAAACTTGCTCGAAGAAAGCAAACCCTAATTCCACAGACTTAGCCAAAATTTCAATTTACGCACAAAGACGGGCACCCCCCCGAAAAGACAAACGAAAAAGAGAAAGAGACAGCGGGAAAACCAAAGCCAAAAGACGAGAATGAAGCAAAAATTAGGGGGTCCCCATCTTGAATGGGGTGATGTGTGAAAAGGTCACAACAGGTAGTTGTTTACAGTGGTGTTGGCCATGGTTGGGCAAACTACAGATTGAATTGGGATTCCGACATTTAGATGACAGTCTAGGATATTCAGTTGAGATTACTTCAGGATAAGCAATTTCGGGGAGGGCGGACTGTAATGTCCCCTTTTTAGCTTGGGTCAGTGTTTCACGGATTAGCCTATCATCAGGTCCTTGTAGGCTAATATTGGTGATTAGAGGGCCTTGTGGGGGAGTTAATTGGTTCTCCAGATGGTAGGTGGCAGTGTTTTCTTCTTTGGTTTGTTGGAATATTCTGAGGTGATCATCTCCATGGGTTTCTGGCTCCGTTTATGCATACTTACTATTTTTAGTAAGTCAGTGGGATGTTGGGGGCCAACCTTACCATTTATAGTAAGGCATCTAGATGGGCAAGTGAGTAATGGGTTAGCCTATCATGAAGTCAAAATTAATTAATGTTGATTAATTATGGAGTTATGGACTTTTAATTATTATTAAAGTATTACTTTAATGATAATTAATTATAAAAGTGCATAATATTATAAGATTTATTTGACTTCATAATAAAAGTTTATTTGATGTTATAAAGTCAAATTATATAAGTCATTGGTTTTGGCGCCCACTTGAGAAATATAATATAAAGTAACAAAGCAAATAAATTATATTATATTCTAATGACAAAAAAGCACATGGAAAATCATGCCATTTGGGGAGATGATATAAAAAGCTTTGGGAAAGCACATTGAGCATTCATTATTCATTCTACACTTTGTCATTTTGAAGAGCTTTTGCTTGTGAGAAGAAAAATCAGGGTTTGCTGCAATTTGGTCTTTGAGAACGTTCATTCTCTTAGATTCTTGCATCCCACAGGTGTAAAAGATCACCCAAAGGTTGCAATTACAGGTGGCTTTACATCAGAAGTCACATTGTGGACATCAAAGAGTTTATTTCAGGGGTTTTGAGGAGAATATTGTTTAAGTTCAAAAGTATACCGGCTGCTGTTCATTTGTTGCTGTTACATTCATGTTGGGGCCATACCATTAACATCTCCAGGTCGTACTTGTCTTCTAGTGCTGGGCTGTACAGCCACCCAAGTTTGGCGTTTGGACTCTAAGGCTGAAACACCTTGAGTATTGGCATCCATCCATCTTCTTTGAGGGCGTCTAGAATAAAGGTCTCAATCTGCATTCATTTTTGGGTGGAGAAATCTATATTTTGTGCAAGATGTCCATCTACTTGGTGATCCAGTTTGCTGATATGATTGTTTCAGACCTGCAAATAAAAGCTTTGGCTCCCGGGTATGATTGATAATGTAATTTCCAATGGTCCACGGAGTTTCGGGGACGGGGACGGGGACAGGGGGATGGCGGGGGACATGTTTTCGGGATGGGAAACGGGGGGCCTAAATTGGGGGACGTGAGGGGGATGGCTGGGGGACAGCGGTGGGGGGGCAGCGGGGGGGAGGCGCTAAAATACATATAGTACTTGAAAAATTAGTTATAAAAAGATGTATAACAATATAATTACATAACTGTAGAAGCCTAAGGAATAGGTAAAGTTAACACATAGAAACAAAACTTAAAACTTAAAAGATTAATTGTCTAAACTCTAAACACAATAACACATTGCAATAATATATATGTTTCATAATTTGAGTTTCATATCATGATTCATGAATCATAATTTGATAATTACAATCAAATATCACTGTATCATCAATGTTCAAACTTCAAACTTCAAAAACAGAGTACACGTAACAAAATAGTAAATACTAATAGTAAATGGCTCCAGGCTAAAGGCTTGATGCCGCTAATGATCTAATCATCTCCAAGTTCCATGCCAATCTCCTCATCACTGGAACTGCTGGACTCCGCATGCTGAAGCTCATCTAAACCAATACCAACCAGCCCTGTCTCTGTAGGATCATCATCTATCTGTGCTGGCTCTTCTAGCTCTACATCCCATCTGGCTGCTGGACTCTCCTTGTATGTAGTTGTGTTGCGGTCAACTAGACGTAAGGCACTATGTACAGTCACAAGCTTCTTTGCCCTCCTAGAAGTAAGCCTATTCCTCTTAACGGAGTGGATGAAGCTATAAGTGGACCAGTTCCTCTCAGCAGCAAAAGAACTAGAAACCTGAGACAACAAACGAATGGCTAGAGTAGTAATCAAAGATCTAGGCCCATGGATAGTCCACCACAACTTGGGGTCCTCCTCTGACATAGTCTCCAAATCTACCTTGGCCGCCTCTAAATATCCCCAAAGAGTGGCAAATTTTGTCCACTCGGTACGAAGCAAGCTGGCCTCTATAGGATCATACATTCTGTCAATGGCCTTCATGAACACTTCCTTCACCTCAGCATCCTCTATAGGTGTTATTTTGCCGGGATGTGGCACATACCACTTTGGGTTCAATGCATAGGCAGCCATGTGTAAGGGAGTGTTGAGCTTCTCCCATCTACGCTGAATGATTGGATAAATGTGCTCGGTGTAGAATTGCATTGTGGGGTCCTTCTCTCGCACTTTAGCCTTCATTTGATCAAGCATGGAATCAATGCACTCGTATACCTCTCCAAGGGAAGGTGCATTAGAGTCCCCAAATCTAATAACTTTGAAGACTGGATCAATGATGGAGACAATATATGTGGCATCAGCCCAAAAGACATCATTCTTCACCACCTCCTTAACCCTCAACCCCTGCTGTGTCTTCGACTCAGGCCATCGGTTCCACTCTGCTGTCATTACCATTACTTGCAATGGCTCTTGCAACTCAAGCATCCTCTCCAAGAGAATAAAGTATGATGCATACCGAGTCTCTATAGGTTTCAGGAATTCCTTCTTGGAGAAGGTTCTGAAAAGTGCATGTGAAGTATGGTGGTTGCAGATAAACATCTGCACATCTCTAGCATCACTCACAATTGATTTGATCCAGCTGATTTTACCCATGTCCTTAAGTGCATTATTCATAGCATGCACACAACAAGGAGTCCACCAAATGTGTCTATAGGCTGCCTCAACCAACTTCCCTGCAGCTCTACACACATGGGCCGCATCTGTCACTACCTGCACCACATTCTGTGGCCCAATCTCCTCTATGGCATCCTTGAGAATCTAGAATTGATAATGAGCATCCTTGCTATGCCCTGAACAATCAATAGCCCTAAGGAAATAAGGGCCCGCTGTAGATGTGACCACAATGTTGATGAGTGGACGATGCCTAATGTCCGACCACCCATCCATGACTATGCTGCATCCACTTGAGACCCAGGTTCTCTTCATCTTCTCCATCAAAATATGAATCTTGGAATAGTTCTGATCCAAGATTGTTGTCCTCAATTTAGTTTCCCCTGGTGGCACATATGATGGTCCCGCCCTTATTACCTTTGACATAGCTTCCTTGTAATAAGGAGAGCGAGCCACATGGAATGGAATGCCATTGGCAAAGAAGAATTTGCCAATAGCATCATCTGCCTCATCCTTTGCTTGTGCATTGAATAAATCTGCCAATGGTTGTGAACTTGAAGATGCCACTTTACGTTTCCCCTTAGGCTCTCCTACACCTGAACTGAATGGATTTGGTGGCCTTTGACTCTGCAAAGTAGAAGTAGAAACTGCTGCAATCTGATCACCCTTACTCCTATGTGCCAATGTAGCTGTCATAGGTGTTGCTTCCTCATTAGAACCCCATAATTTTAAAATTTCAGCTTTTACTTTGTATTTTTTTCCACCTTCCTACAAACATCTACACCTTTGCCTCGAATAAGAAGAAAGTGAGCATTAGTTCTAGTAATGCTCCCAAACCAGTCAAGATGACAAAGGTGGCACTCCCACTTTCTGGTGTCCCCACGTGCCCCAGGCTGTTTCAGCATCTTAGTTGCAAATTGTTTTAATGGTGATTTTTGATCAAAGGGGCCTTTGGCATATCTTTGAAGGATTTTTGAAGGGCATTTATCTTTTCTACTCTCAATAGAACCTGCTTTAGCTTGAGTCTGAGTATTTGAGTCATGTTCACCTTCGTCTAGTTGTATTTGAAAATTTGAATCATCAGATTCATTTTCACTTCCACTTCCAATTTTTGCTTCAACCTCTTTACCCTCAACCTCATCTTCACTTCTATTGATTGAACTCATTATGATAATGTCAAATGAGGCTGCAAAAAAGATTTAAATACAAAATCAGACCTCTATAATTTATTGCAAAAGATGAAAATAAAAAAACAGTATGATGTATCAGAAATTTTAAATTTTGAAATCAGATTATCAGAAATTGAAATTCTGAAAATTTCTGAATTTTTGATAATCTGATTTGAGATTTCCATTTCAAAGTTTTAACTTTTAAATTGAAATTGACAGCGTGCCTCAAAGAGATGTCATCTAATGGAATGCAATGATTGGAGGATATGCACAAAATGGATTTTCTAAAGAGGCTTTAGAAACTTTCAGCCTTCAGGAAAAAAATAAAATGAAACATTGAAAATGCAACTGGCAGGTGTAAAGCTGAACTTTGCTTGTGAGTGTGAAGTTGTGAACTTTTTGACAATATCTGAGTATAGAGGAATTTTGTCAGATGTTGTAGTTGCAACTGCCCTGGTAGACATGTATGCAAAATGCCAAATTGCCAAAATGTGGAAGCATAGACAAGATGTGAACTTTTTGACAGTGTGCCTCAACTTCAAGGCTCAAAGAGATGTCATCTCAATTCTCATGGAATGCGATGATTGCAGGATATGCAGTTGCACAGAATGGATGCATTGACATTCAAAACAGTGGACTATACATTTTAATATTTATTATTGATTTAAAAAAAAATTAAAAATTAAAATTAATAATAATAATTATTAATTTATTCAATTTTTATGGCTCCTGTGTATGCAAAATGTGGAAGCACTGGCAATGCAGTGCTGGGCCGCGCCGTGTTTGATTGGACACGTCACAGAGATGTCCCCTCATGGAATGCAATGGTCGCGGGGTTTCTGCAAACCCTGCGACCATTGCATTCCATGAGCGAACATCTCTGTGAGTCCAGTCAAAAACCGCGTGGCCCTGTTGCCAGTGGTTCCACATTTTGCATACATGGGAGTCGGGAGCCAAAATGGAGGGTGGAGGAAAAAACCGGCAAAACAAAACTTAGATAAGTTAGAAAAATAAAATACCTCAAATCCTGAGTCGAATGCACCAGTCGAAAAACCCTACTGACTGTAAAATTCGATCTCCAAACTCCAAACACAAATCTCCTGTGTTCACTTTCTTGAAGTTTCAGAGTTCTCTGTTGAAGCTCCAGTCGCACGATGAAGACTCAGAAGACAAAAAAAATCATCAAATAAAACTTTAGGTTATAAACTTTTATGTTTTTAAATTTTTTAACACAAACTTATTATTAATTTTTTTTTTGAGGAGACGTTTCTAAGTTTCCTGGGCGTTTCCCTAGCGTCTCCCTACCAGAAACTGTAGGGAAACGTCTCCCTTTAGGAGGAGACGGCGGGGGTACTTGGGGACGGCGGAGGGACGTTTCCCAGGCGTCTCCCCGTCTCAGAAACGTCCCCGTCTTGGGTGTGCATGGTTTTTCGGGGTGGACGCGTCCCCATGGAACACTGGTAATTTCTGAAGTATCAATAAAATGTGAATTGAAAGTTTATTTTATTTGTGTCAGCATTTATCAATACTTTTCATTGCATCACTTGGCAAACATTCTCCAAAAACCACTCAAACACAAAAAAAGAAATAAACACCAAAACCAAAAGTCACAATCAGCAGTAGTATTAGTTAGAAGATATCTCAGAACAGGGGGGGATAACTCACATGGGCAAAGCAAATAGCAATAGATGACTTAGACACTGAAATATTCCCCCTTAATTTTATCCCAAAATTCAATATACAAACTAGCAACAAGTCACTGATTAGCGTTAGCTCCAAAAGCAAATCAGCATGGAAGTAACTCTAACCAAGAATGTTCACCAAGATCCCAATGTGGGCGAGGTGATAGCATATGGTCAGAGGATCATTAAGAGTAAACTGAACTGAAATTACAATTCATCTGTTGATGCAGGCATCCACAAGCAGTGGGGATACTCCACTTATTCAGTGGGTGAGATTATTACATTATTAAGGTCTCTGACTGTCTTCATCAAGAAGTGATCATTCACCTGTTTGAAATCCTATTCAGCCTTTGAGAACTCCAATTCAGCCTTTGAGAACTCCAATTTTGGGAAGTATTTGTGGGCATGCTAAACGCGAGAGTTCCATTGGTTTTCAAAGTTCTAAAATTGCCTTGGAATGCAATTAAGTAGACGAGATAAGAAACCATGTGAAACTCGTGGATTTTAAGGAATTCTGTGATTTGTTGGTGAAGAACCTCACTGATCAACATAGCCCAGTCGAAGTGTTCCTTATTGTTGATAATATGGGAAATGAGATAAAACATCCATGGTCAGAATGCAATTAAGTAGACGAGATAAGAAACCATGTGAAACTCGTGGATTTTAAGGAATCCTGTGATTTGCTGGTGAAGAACCTCACTGATCAACATAGCCCAGTCAAAGTGTTCCTTATTGTTGATAATTTGGGAAATGACATAGAACATCCATGGTCGGAAAACATGAGCTTCCTCTTGACCTGTAACCCGGTTGAGCAATGTAATTAGGATAGTAATCTCGTCCTTGAACTCTCCACACCCAATCTTCTTTGGCAAGTTGGTTTTTTGTTCTTTTAGCCATCTTTGTGCAACCTTTCTTTGAGATCTTTCCTTGTCTCCCTCCCATATCTTGTCGCATTCCTCCATGACTATGACAAAATTATCTGAACGAGGTGGAATGGAAAAGTAGTTCTCAATATCCCTCGGCTTGAGGTTGCAAATGACTCTCCCATCGGCTGATCAAATTTGTCTTGTAGATGAGTCGTAATGCTTAATGCATGCAATGACGAACTCAAGATCAAATACTGTGATAGGAATAGATGCTGTTGCAAGCAATCCCGAGTGATCAAGATTCTTGACTGTTGTGCTGCCAATGCCTTCCAACATGCTCAATTTGATGATTTGATAAACGTGACCCAAGTCTGTATCAGGGGTTTTCAAAAAGTCATGAACTAAGACCGATTTGGTGTTGTATTCTATTGGGTTGAACTGCATTTTGAAAGTCTTTGACTTTTGATTGTAAAGTCGAATATGTTTGGGCAAACTTCAGAAAAAGCTAAAAATGGCTCCTGATGAGGCTAAAAATAGCTAGTTGAGGGGAAATTTTCTAAAATGTGGGTTTTGTAGAGAATAAAATTCTAAGCCAACCCAAATTGTCAGAAACTTGAAAAATGAGTTTTACTAAGGCATGCAAAGATTTTTTAGATTAGAACTTTAGGGGCTGTAGGGGCACCTGGGGCAATTTTTTCCAAGAAAAATTAACACATGGGTTTTGTAGGCGCCAATGAGCTGAACATATCTAGCTTTTCCGTTTTTCAAAAAGTTGACTTTTAGGCCCACATGCAAAAGAATCTTCAAAAAAAAACAACACAATACTTCAAAATGAGAAGTAGCCGGGCAATTTTCTCGAAAAATTCAGAAACATGGGTTTTGCTGCAGACGCTGAATTAAGTGAACCTAGATGATTAGATTCTGAAAAAGATGCTCTTTAGTTTGACATGCGAGAGAAAACCTAAGACACAGATAGATGAATTTTAGGGATAGAAAATAGAAGTTATATTCTGCCTCTGAAAATGATGCCTATGCCAATTCTTTAGTTTGGGGCGCTTTTCTTCACCAAACTTGGTCAATTGTCATGTATTTTCATCATTTTGAACTTGATTTTGACCCCACTTCATCTTACGTTCTTCGACATTGGACAAAACTTCAGAGCTGGCTGACAGGCTCAATTCTGAACATGATTTATTGGAGAGGACTTTCCTAAAACCTTCATCTAGCAGATGAAAAACTTGGGCGCCCCTGGCCTCCAGGGGCGCTTTTTTCTCCTTGACTTAGCCATTTTTGAAACTGGCTGATAATCCATTCAATCCCTGGTTGTAGAGCACTGACAAGTCTTTTGACTCGGTTGAGATATGCAACGGAAAGCTTGAAGCATCATGGATAGGATGAGCATCTGAGATAACCCAAACAACTGCATTTGAGGGTCCAAAACCTTGGGCGTTGTTGTACCCCAAAATTAAAATTTTTGTTACACATACATTTTGAAGAAATGAATAAAAGTCTTGTTAAAACAGTCAAAAAGGTCAAAATTTGGGTGTGCATGTCTTGCATGAGGGGTTAAAACGCAAAATTTTCAAAATCTGACGATCTGGGTCTGCTAAGAGTAGCTTAATCAACAAAACCCAGATCTCAGTTTTTCATCCCTAAATTTTAGGAAAATTGCTACTTTTAGAAATTTTCTAAAATTAGTAACGTCTTCTGGGTTTTTCTGGGTTTCTTTGGAAACGAATACTGGCAAAACTTTCTAAAAATAGAAAGTTGGTCCGTCAGGGTTCAAACTGATTTTGATTGGCTCAAATTACGTCCATATCAGGCTGGTGCAGTCAGAATCTCAAAAAGATTTAGTTTTGCCCTACTGGGTCTATTTTTCTTTTTCAGAAGCACATCAGTAGCTCCGAGGTCGTCAATGGGAGTTAGCCGGATGCCAGGTGTCAGATTCAACATTCAGAGCATTCAACAAAAGGTGAAATGATGAACATGCACGAAGAACGAGGAAGAAAATGAAAAATGATGAAAATTTTCTAACACTGCTAGACTTGGGTGCCCCAAAAGAGAATAGGCGCCTCAAAAGAGAATAGGCGCCCATCTTTTTAGGGCACTAAAAGGTGAAATTAGGGTTTATGCCTTCAACCAAAGTTGTTCATTTCTCTGCCAGCTCCGCGACGAGTCCGACAGTGTAGTCATCAGATTATCCAGTCATCCGGGATTTAGCGCTGAACAGGGAGGATTCACACAGAAGTCAGAGTGGAGGAAATGAGAAATATCAAAAATTGACTAAGTGTGGAGACTTTGGGCGCCCCTGGTGAAGAAGGGCGCCCAACTTTTTAAGGCATCCAAATTAATAGTTAGGGTTGGTGGTTGTGTTCGATCTTTTCAGTATTCAGCCAGCTTCGCGATGCCTGTCTTCTTCAGATCTTTCGACTGGCCATCTTCCGGTAAATTCAGATCGAAGTTGAGGGTACAGAACGAAGGTTTCAAACTTGAAGAGAAAGTCAGATAAAAATGGCTAACTTTGGACAAAATGGGCGCCCCTGGAAGGAAAAGGCTCTTGTGAATTCGAAGGTCGAGATCAAGTTTTTAGCCAGAAGTGCCTCTAGAACAACCTTCTTAGAATCAGTCAGGCTACCTGATGGATCTTTCAGCTCACCTATCTTCTCATGCCTTAGAAGAATTTTCGTGTTTTCCAAGAAGTTTCAAAATTGCAAGTGAAGGAAGGTGTCCAAGTTCAATAAAGCTGAGATCTTAGGGTTTTGGAAATAAAAGCAAAAGAAAGAAAAGTAAAAACAAAACCCTAAGTCTATTTAACACCTCTCTTTCATGTTATTTTTATTATTTTTGCAGGTAGCATTCAAAGGAGAAAGGTGGAGTAGCAAGTTTGAAGAAATTTTTCAAGATTCAAGAGCTTAGTTTGCTGGTTTTTCATCAGATTTTTCAGATCAGCAAGCATAAACCCTTGCTTTTTCAAGCTTTTTCATCCAGAAGATCAAACTTTTCAAGAAGGCCAAGGTTTTCAGTTTTCAATCATCTGGGTCTTTTCACTTCAATCTTTTGAAGGAAATTTTCAAGAACTTCATCAAGTTGCAGCAGCTGCTTTTTATTTGCATGTCAGTGAAATCCTCAATGCATTCAGTTTTCAATCATTTGGGTCCTCTCCAATCAGTCTTCTGAAGAAAACCCATATCACAGCTTTTTTTCAAGAAAGTTTCAAATTCTAGGGTTGGCTGCTTTTTCGATCAGCCATCAGTATTTTGCAAATCTAATCAACTGGGTCCGTTTCTAATCATATTTTGAACAAAACCCAAGTGCCAGCTTTTTTGGGAAAAATTGAAGAAATTAGGGTTTGCTGCTTTTTTAGTTAAAATTCAAAATGTTCAAAAACGGACAATCTGGGTTGTCTTGCAATAAAATTCTGAGCAAAACCCATATCTCAGAATAATTTTCAAAAAATTTTGTCCGCATTCTAAAAATGGAAATTGCTCAAAACTTGTCAGAACTAAGGCGAGTTTATAGTCATTCTTCAAGTTTTCTGAAATGGAGTACACTCCCAATGTTTTCAAGACTGAATCAGCCCTTTACCATGATTGCATCAAAACCGCTGAGACAGACTTGCATCACATCAAGCCGGTGTTTGATTTACACGCTTTGGAGAGCGCAGGCAACACCTCAATCAGGAAGCTGGGACATTCTGGACTCCTCACAGCAGCGTCAATTCTTATATCAGTTCAGAGTCTTGAGTTCGTAATCGCTTGCATCAAGCATTACAACCCAGCTACCAGGGAGATCCAATCAGCAGATGGCAGATTAATTTGTAGTCTGAAGCCTGATATGATCGAGAAGTGTTTTTCCATTCCCCCATGGCCTGAAAGCGTTACTATCTCAAAGGGTGAATGTGAAAGAGAATATGGGACATGATAAAGACAAATATAGTAAGAAGATTGCACTGAAGTGAATGAAAGAATAACATAAGGCTCTGCCAAGTCATATTTCGATGATGTCAGCAAAGTTCGAGAAAGCGGGCAATGATGTCGAAGATTTCTTGAGGTCTATTGTAGATGCTGAAGATATTCTAGAAAAGCGGTGTTTTACTATTGAGGGCATAGATGCACCAAACCGGGACATCGTTTCTAATTTTCTAGCGGATGTGATCGAGCTTTAAAGCAGCTTTCTTCTAGAAGCTTTCTTTCCCGCTTTCTTTCTATTCTTGGAATGATTCTTATCCATTATTTGAGAAGAGATAAAATGTAATAGTTGGTGTTTCCCGCTTTTTCTGCTTTCTAGGGTTTTAGATGTTACCTTCTTTCTAGAATTAGTAATAAAGCTTGCTTGCTGAGCAAGCCCTAGATTGTGAAAGGAAGGAGATTTTAGGGTTCCCTACTCCTCTGCTTCTCTATAAATAAGAGCCTTTTCTCATTAGTTTCTTTAACCGTGCTAGTGAGAACAAAACGTTGAGCCTATTGTGCCTTCTATTTGTTACTCAAGTATTGTTCAATTGTGTTGTGATAGCTAATTGTTGAGCCTCTTTAGCCAACAAGGAGTTAGTGTGATTGCTGTTTCTATTGTGTAAGAGGAAGATTGCAAGCCTCTTTAGCTGCAATTTCTTGTTCCAGGCATGTTAGAAGTGAGCTTGTTCTAGAAATTTGAGTAATAAAATCACGAGCCTCCTTTGCCTTGATATAAAATCTCAGGTTTCCATTATTTGATTTCAACTTACATTGAAGTGTGTAGGTGTTTGTTGAGAGATAGTTTATTGAAGTATTTTGTCAGAAAATCTACCTTGTTCATTTCTAGTTTCTCTTGCTCTGCTATTACTTTAGAAGTTAGAAACGTCTTTAGTTTAAGTTAGTCGTAGTTGAAGTTCCTAAAATTAGAAAATCTCAGCTGCGGCGTTTGTGTTTAATAAACCTTGTGCTCTAAGCTGATAAAAAAGATAGGCAACTTAGTTTTAGTTTACTTTCTTTCAAACACCATCAGCAAGAGGGAGCTTCCCCTCCTAATTTGAAGAGCAGTTTATCTGTGCATAGTTGTCCATTTGAAATACGCATTCCAGAGGTGCGAATTTACACGCCAACAGGTGCCTCCAAGGGTGCTTTTGCTCTGCACTGGCATTCTTGACCATGATAAAAACCTCATGTTTGACTCCTGATCCGGTAGTTCAACAACTCAGATTCATCCGCCGACGATTGGATTGCGAAGCCTGATCAATTCCGAGACAAACATCCTGGGTATCATTTCATCAAAAAATTCAACCTGGTACCTCAAAAGTTGGTCGCCCCTGTCCTGCAGGGGCGCTTTTCTACTGCAGTGTTAGTCAAATTTTCATTGATTTCATCTCCCTCGTTCCTTGTTCAATCTCCAGTTTCAGATGCTAGACAGATCTTTTGGACTGGCTGGTAGGCTCGTCGTGAAGCTAACAGTATTCTAGAGAAGTCTTCTTGGAAGTGACAAATCTCAAAAAGATGATTTAGGCCTTTGAAATCTAGGGCACCCCTGGTCTCCAGGGGCTCTTTTATTTCTAGGGTTAGAAAAATTTCGATGATTTTCACCTTGACGAAAATCCCCTCCATGACGAAGCAACATTTTGAGCATATCTCGCCATAGAATCTTCGCTGGAGCGTTTTAAGCTTAGATTTCGACAACTGGTATCTGACCATCTACCATTGACGACCTCAGAGGTCCTAACTTTTCTCCTGAAAAAGTGAAAACAACCCACTAGACTTAAATTGACTTTTTCTTGATTCCGTCTTCACCATTGTGATCGTGAACTGAAATAAGCCAATCAAAATAATTTTCAGTCAATTCTGACAAGATTCTATTTTTAGGGTTTTTTGCCTAAAAATAAGTGTCTGAAAAACCCTAATTTTCAAAATTTTCAAATTTTACCAGTATCTTCTAGACATCAAATTGACTAAAAGCCCATACCTGATTTGCCTAAAAATTGACTTTTGACAACACTTTTACAAGTTTTAGACTATTTTAAGCAAAATGCCTTAATGAAGCGAAAATTTTAGCTTGGGTACAACATTAGGCTTCGTCTGGTGACCATGTTGGATACTTACGGCATAGGAGAACCGAGAATCTTTGAGTTTTTGTAGACCAGTGACTTTTCATTTGGGTGACAGAGTCGAGACTTTTCCCTAATCACCTAAAAAGTCAAAAACTTTCCTAAAACTCACCTAAAACAAGACTACCTAAAATCACCTAAAACACGACAAAACTTCAGAAAATGGGGAAACACATAATGACATAACGAAAAAGCATAAATAAATCATTTACAAAAAAATTCACTCCTCCCTCGAAGGGATGAAGTGCTTGAGATATTGCCCGCTGTATGGCAGCGGGAGGAGCCTTTTGTCTGAATGCGAGAGAATGTAAGTGTTCTCTCCTACGGACTCATGGATCTAGAAGGGCCCTAGCCACAAGGAATAAAATTTTCCATGCATTCCTTTGGGTTCATGCCTTTTGTCCCATAATAGGACTTGATCTCCAATCTTGAAGTCTCTCTGACGAGCCTTATAAAAAATCCTCTTTACTTGCTCTTGATGCTGAGTGATTCTGTCGACGACCTCCACCCTTTCCTCGTCAAGCTTCATCAGGTACAAAATCCGCTTCTCGATTGGATCTTTAAATTCTTCATCCTCCACTGCAGATGCCAGCTATAAAGCGGACAACTCTAGTGTGATGGTTAGCACTGCTTCTGTACCATACAAAAGAGTAAAAGGCGAGGTGTTGATGGCTCTTATGGGAGTGATTCTATCAGCCCAAAGAGCATCATATAACTTTTTGTGCCAAGCTCGCTGATTTGAGTCAACCTAGTTACGCACAATTGTGACTATGTTCTTGTTTGAAGATTCGGCTTGTCCATTATCTTGAGGGTAATAATTTGATGCGTGTGACAACGCGATGCCATGATCAAAACAAAAATCCAGTAGTTCCTCTGACAAGAATGTAATGACCCCTTTTTTTTGTGGAAGCACTTAAACTCGAATCTTGCATTCAAAGTGTGTCTCAAAGAGACATTAGGAATGTTAGAGATCAATAAATTTTAGTAATAACGTCTAACTAAGTCAAGGATGATTGAATTAGATGTTACTTGCCAAAGAGTTATTCGTTTCCTTCCTATTATTTACTATGAATGATTCCTTTATGAGAACAAACATCTTTCGAGATCCCATAGATGGAATTCTATTATGCCATTTACATCATTGTGAATGAATGGAGTCATTATTTATAAGGCCCAATAATTGCTGTAAGCATCATTATTTGCACAATCGTATATATATATTCTATCAAAACAAGTATATATATTATAATTTCTAATTGACTTCAAAATACATATATACCTTTATTTCTATATGAATACATATGTATATCTTAACAATTACCAAAATATATTTAGCAACATAAGAACTATATATATATAGTGAATCTCTGTTATTTAATATATATCTATATTCATCTTATATATATATATATATATATATATATATATATATATATATATCAAAAACACCAACCTTTTTAGACTTCTAAATCCACTCGTTTGTTACCATTTAATCATTCTTTGATTAATCTTCATCATAATTTAGAATTATCTATTTTACACAAAAATTACTTACCTTATCACTCAGGAATCTCAGATTTAGCTTGGCATACTGTGCGAGGGTTCTCTTCTACAAAAAATTACCTTATCACCGTAATTATGCTAGGCCCGTACAAGCACGTCTAATGGCCATTGACGAGCAGCCTTCAATAAGCAATCTTTCGAAGGTGTCACTGTCAATAATTTAAGTCGAGTCTCCTCTAGAATGTGGGAGCCAAATGATATATGTGAAAATCGAACTGTCTTGGCCTTAAATGGTTGCGCCCAAAATGTTGCCCAAGCTACGAGTTCCCAACAATAACCCCATAGTCGGACTCCTTCACAATGGACTATTTCGATCTCCAATTGCTGCGCCAAGACACTTGGTAATCCACTAATCTTCCTTTATTCATCTTTTGTTCTATTTGAGTCTCCCACATATGTCGTCTTCCTGCCAATAACATACGATGGCCGTCAAAATGATATGAACGGCTTCACTGGGATATCCTCCATGTCAGTCACCGTGTTTGGTGAAGACGGCCACTCCAAATCCATTCCATAATCCCCCAACATATCTCAGACAAGATATATATATCTTCATAGAGGCACGGAGGGCTTACATCCTAACCCAAGGTGGTGTCTTTCCAAACGATCGCAACTATTCCTTCCAACAAAGTCGGTATTATAATATTTTGTGAGGTTGATTTCTTAAGGACCTTCGGCGTTTCTATAAGGGAAGTTGGTCTCCTATAAAAACACTATTTAGTTAATAAAATATATTATATCATAATGACTATAATTATGATAAAGATAATATTTGACAATATTCATATTATATATAAAAGTTACCAATGTCTATTTATTATTATATTTTAATGACATTAAAATGATAACATTGTTTAATATCATTCTATTTATTTATTTAAGATATTTATTTTATTTATAATGTTATTTATTTCATTTATTCAACCGTATTTTGATGTTAGGGTTTGTGATTTCGGGGACATGATAGAGAAACAAGTTGCATTATCAACGACAATCTTATGAGGCACCCCGAAGCGTGAAATGATGTTTTCTTTCAAAAAGTCACAGACGACTTTTGAGGTGGCTCACTTGGTAGGAATTGCCTCAACCCATTTTGTAAAATAATCTGTTGCTGTAAGGACATAGACATGCCCCTTACTGGAATGTGGGTTGATAGGACCTACAAATCCATACCCCATTGTTGAAATGGAGCATCGATAATCACTGGCCTGAGTGGAAGGGATGCCGATTTGAGTTAGTCGGCAAATTGCTGACACATTTGACACCTGTACACCCATTCATATGCGCCACAAAACATAGTTGGCCAATAGAACTGTGCTCGTAGGGTTTTGAATGGAGTGACTCTTGATTAGAAGTGACCACCGCACGTATGACTATGAAATGCTTCCAACATTCTTTTTTGTTGGTCTCTATTGATGAATAATAGGAAAGTTCCATCAAGGCCACGCTTGTATAGAATGTTATTGATAAGCACAAGTTTTTTTGCTTTCAGCTTCAATGTTCTTTTCTGCTATTTGTCCATGTGACGTGGACATTCTCTATAAGTTGAATAATACCATAGGGTTGTGTACCATTCCTCCGTAGAATCAACTAGTAGGACCAAAGGAAGGTCCAGTTCAATTTCAAGTTCAGTTTCAATTTCACCATTGCTTTGGTACTTTTGATCTCCATCTTCTGCCAACAACTGACAAAGACCTTGCTCGCGAACGAGCTTGGTCGGCTTGATCTCCAAATCATATTCTTGAACTTTAGCAATCCAGTTTCCTCTTTTTGTGCCCATCTCATGTTGAGTTAGCACACTTTTTATTGCTGAATCGGTGACAAACACCGTTGTGTGAGAATTCAAGATAATTTTTTTTGAACTTTCAACAACTTTGACGACAGCATATGCATTCTTCTCAGTTTGAGAATAGCATGATTCGCTATCTTTAAAACTGTTGCTTATGAAAGCAATAGGAGATTCTCCTTCTTCACTGAGCTTTTGTGTCAGTATAGCAGACAGAGTGTTTTCCGACGCATAACAGTAAAGGATGAAATCCTTCTCAAAGTCAGGACGGACTAACACTGGTGCGTTAGCAATAGTTTCTTTGATTTTGGTGAAAGCCTGTTTGCCTTCTTCTGTCCATATGAAAGTGGGCGTCTTTTTCATCATAGGTGAAATCTCCTTTGTCAGCTTTGAGAAATTTGGTACAAACCTCTGGATTAAGTTGACTTTACCGAAAAAGGAATGCACTTGCATTTTTTTTGATGGAAGAGATAGGTTTTTGATTGAATCCACCTAATTCGGGTCAATCCTAGTCCCCTCTTTGGAAATGATATGGTCAAGTAACTTGCCCTTCGTCAATGCTGTTAATGAATGATAGCTTCGGTCAGATATGAAGGACGATTGCTGCAAGCATCATCGTCATTCATACTTGATTCGAGTTTATCTTTATTTTGAAATATTTCTGGAAATCATATTAAGCGAATTTATGAGTATTCATATAAAATCCGAATTATATAATGTTATATTCTGTAATCGGAATTTATCTTCTCATCCGCCATCTAGTATATATGTGTTATACTAACAAATCATTAACTGTGTGTTTATCTTAACCCGCGCTCTAAAGAACACGTCCCATGAGTGGACGTGTCTCCACTTGTGGAGACACGTCCTCTCATGAGACGTGTCTCTTAGAGGCAGGGTTTCCTCACATACTTATGGCGAATCCTTCCTTGATATGCAGATATAGAAATCAGATAATGTTCTGCATTCAGCACATTGAGTTTTAATAAATCTGGAAGTCGAAAACTCTGTCTTAGGATTTTTGGTAGAATTCTGGAAACTTAGATTACATATAGAACCCTTATTCTCTCATTCTTGTCAGAAGATTTGTTTACAATTACAAACGCAAAGATAGGCTTCTTAGGATTCAATGAGATCTTGTGGTACCTGCATCTTTCAAACACTTTCACGAGATATATCATCATGAAAAGTGATCTTGCTACTTATTTGAAAAAACGGTCAGATCGTCAAGGTAGATGACTATTATTATATTCTTGAGATCCCCAAAAGCCAGATCCATGGCTCTTTGAAAAGTCAGACCGGTGTTGATGAGGCCGAAAGGCATCCTGTCATAAGCAAACGTTCCCCATGGGGTGGTGAAAGCTGTCTTGATTTGATCTTCCTCTACCATTGCAATTTGATTGTAACCGGAAAAATCATCAAGAAGTGATAGCATCTCCGAACCGGTGATCATATGCAAAGTGTGCTGCATGATCGGTAATGGGTAATTGTCCTTCAAGGACGATTGGTTCAAATTCTTGAAATCCATGCAAATCTTGATTTCACTGTTCTTTTTGCGCACAAAAACTATGTTAGACACTTAGGTCGGGTGATGAATTGGATAAATTATTTTTGAGTACACCATTTTCTGAATCTCCGCGTAGATAGTGTCTTGGATCCATGGATTATAATGCCTTTGCTTTTTCCTGAAAGGCTTAACATTAGACTTCAGAGGAATTGTATGAGACAATTCAACGGGTGTGAAGACCTTCAAGTCTTCATAAGACAAGGAAAAAATATCCTTCTTTTGTTTGAACAGGGCTATAAACCTCTCACTTTCTTTTGGAGTACAACACTTGCCCAAATTAACAAACCAAGGCTTGTCTTCAGTGCCAATGTTCACTTGATAATGCTTAGCAGAACTATTAACACCTGAACTGTTCTGATCTTGGATGTATCTATCATGCCTGTGAAAAATATTTTCTAAAGAAACCAGACCCTTGTGAATTTGATTTCCTCTCAATTGAATGATCCCAGAATCCGTAGCTTCAGAGTCTTCTGTGAGTTATTCTTTAAAAGGAGCAGAACTTCCTTGAAAGAACAACTCTTTGTAGTTGTCTCCCATGACGAGAAATTCTTCAATGTAGTCATCGTCGAAGACCTGCCAGTTGTCGGATTATCTGTAACAACTGGCGTATAAATCAACTCAATAGAAAAAGAATTTTGACGAAAGTCAGAATGTGGCATGAATAAAGCAACTAATGCCGCGAGGGCATCGACTCTACTATTGTCTATGCGTGGAATGTATTTGATGTCGAACACATCGAACCAGTCGATGGCATTCGACACCCTCTGTCTTTAGGATCGAAGGCGATTATTTCTGACTTGGAATTGATCTTTGATCTACTTGATGATGAACTCCGCGTCTCCTTCGACTCTAAGTAACCTGATTCCCAGATCCTTTGCATTTTCGAGACCTAATAAAAGCGCCTCGTATTCAGCTGTGTTGTTGGTACATTCAAATTGCAACCGGTATGTAAAAGGATATAGACGACCCTCGAGAGAAGTGATGACAACTCCTGCTCCTGAGCCTGATGTTGAGCAACTGCCATCAAACTGCATCGTCCACACATTTGATTCTTCATATAATGTGTTGGTGGAAAGTGCAAACTTATGATTGTCTTCAATTACTTCAAACATCATGGCATAAGTGCTTGGACCCGTGTCTTGATATAACACTTGTGCCTTGGGTCTTGGGACTTTACCACTATAAATCTTGACTTGGCCTTAGGTTCCAACTTGAAGCTACCCTTCTTCAATGGGATTCTTGCGAATGACCAATCGTGAATGACCAATCCAATTGAATTTCACCTCCGAGGTCTTTGCAGAAGCTTCTACTGAGTAACATCTCGTAACTGGTTGGAATGTCAGCTACCAAGATAGTCATCATAATCTTCTTTTCAAGACAAGACGCTAGCCTTACTTGTGCATCCTTTAGTTGACCGACCAATGGCATCGGCTTCGACCCAAGTGAGTAACACTTGTTGTGAGTTTTGGTGCACAAGAGTCCTGTTGGTGTACGTTTTATCATCCACCGAACACACAAAATAATATGTCCAAAGACACTCTATCCTCTCTTGAACAAAATCACCACATATGCTAAGATTGCGAGATCATATGGCGATTCCAAGGTTTCTATTGTCAAGTCTTGACGTGTGGATAAGCTCAATGGGCGTTGTGATATGCTGGTAATACACAAAGGGACTTACGCTAGGCAATTTCTTCACAAGTTCAGGACTTAGACGGATTTAACATTAAATGCTTCTTCTGTTGGGATTTTGAAAAAAAATGCAAAAAGGATAAGGGTTTAGAGGTTCTAATGTATTCCTAGGAATTCAAGAGACGGTAAAGATTAGGTGAAACTAGTAACCACTCTTTGCTTCGCCTCCCTAGGACAACTACACAAAGTGGGTGCAATCTTCAAAGGGTGTGATTATAATTTTCATGTCTAGAACAATACTTATCTAGATTGAAGTTAAGCATTCACAATCATAAGCTCAGGCTAACTTTACACATTGAATGAAAATCATCCATCCAAAGAAAGTATGAGCAATGTTTCACCATAAATCTATACCATCAAATCTTGCATTCACTGAACAAACATTCAAAGCAAATTCTATCCTAATTTTGATTTAATTCTATCTTAATCCTAATTTAATTTTGAAGAAGCTATGCAACCTTGCAAACCACTTGACAATAAAAAGGATTCAAAGCAAATCATGCATAAGAGCTTTTATTATCGGAAGTAGCAAAACGCAACAATCTCATACACTTTCTTCACACTTTACAAATGAGGGGCGAGCTCAATTTATAGGCTCCCCAATTACAATTCAATGGCCAAGATTGATTTAGAATCAACGGCTGAGATTAAAATAAAACCCTAATTAGGGTTGGTCACAACTAACTCCATTCTCGACTAGTAAGAAAATTACATTCAGGGACACTTGTCCGTCTGCTAAATATAAACCAACAATAAAATAGAAGATTGCTGCATGTTGATTTGGAACAATTTGATTGGTTGGAAGATGACGAGGCACCACCTCAGCGTGCTGGATGTCTTTCTTGGTCACTTTGTTTTTCTTCCACATGCTTGCCTTAGAATATCTTTCCTTGCCGACGACTCTGTCCTTTGCGCTTGTTCCTTCCTAGCTTTGATCTTGGATTCCAATTTGTATAAAAAAAAATGGAAATTTGTTTGGAATACTTTTCTTGTCACCATCCGATTCTGATTAGAAGCTTGTCCGTAATTCTTTAGGAGATGAAATCTTTCAAGAAGTTGCCCTGATTGCTTCAATAGTTCTGGGATTGTAGATGAAATGCCCCCAAGATGTTCGAATATTCTTTCAAGTTCCTTGAATTTGGAGAAGAATGCCTCTGTGCTTTCGCCACAATGGAGAAAATTGGAATTTTCTCTGTGAAGTATTTCCCATACTTAGCCAAATTTTGGCTATTCCATTTCATTTTGTAATACCTTCATGTGGATGATTCAATACTTAGCCAAGATTTTGGCCATCTCTATTCTCGAATGAACTTTGCCTGTGGATTTGCCTCCAATTCTGAGTTTGGCTTGTGCTAAGTAGGGCGGACTCCATCCTTGGACAAGGATTTTACTCATTTCCTCTTTTCTTTTCCTCTTTATTGCTCTTCATTCTTCCTGTTTTCCTTCCAACACTTAGTCAATTTTCTTAGCCTCTCCTTGGGCAAACTTTATCAATACTTAGACATTTTTCTTTCTTAGGCCATGTCGGACTTCATCAATGTTTGGACATTCCATATTTTAGCAAAGTCGGACTTTGTTAACACTTGGAATCTTTACCTTCATGGCGGACTTTGAAACTTTTATTCCATGTTCTCTTTGATGTCTAGGCAATCTTTGAAGTCTTCTTGCCAAGGTCGGACTTTGGAGTTCCTTTTCCATTCAACATTTTCCTTAGGTTGGACTTTGAAGTGGGCTTTCCAAATGTTTCCAAGGTAAGTCGGACTTGGTGAATTTCTTTCCAAATGGTAGGTGGACTTCAAGTTTTCCTTGCTATCTTCTCATTATCTCCATGGCGAACTTCATTGATATCCTTCCATGACATGGCGGACTTTGCACTTTCTTTTCCTCTTGATAGCGAACTTTGCATTTTCTTTTCCACTTGATGACGAACTTGGAGAATGTTTTTCCAAGGCATGGCGGATTTTCTAGCTTTCATTCCATGGTGAATTTCTTTCCAAAATGCAAGGCAGAGTTTGAAGATTTCTTGACATTTTCTAGGGCGGACTTTGAAGACTTTATTCCAAGACAGGTCGGACTTCTCAATGTCTTTGCCATTTTCATTGAAAGTGAGGTCGGACTTCAAGAATTTCATTCCAAATCTCTATGGCGGACTTTCCTAGTGCCTTTCCACTTCTTGGCGGACTTCTTCTTAGCCAAGACATGGCATGGCGAACTTCTTAATGCCTTTGCCATTCTTTCTCAAGTCTGGGCGGACTTGGAGGCTCATTTGCCAATGTGCTAGGCGAACTTTCTTATGTGCTAGACATTTCCATCATCTTCCAGGCGGACTTCAACTTGATTTAGGTAGATTCTTTTGACATTTCCTCTTTTGAGTAATTTGCACAAACCCTTGCCATGCGATTTTTCCTCTTGATTTTTCCAGATTTTTCATTGTTTTTCCATACTTTTCTTGATTTTTTATTTATTTTTGCTTGATTTCTCGATTTTTTTACATCTAGCAGCCTGAATTTTGATTCTAAAAATGGAAATGTTGATTCCATGACTAGGGTTGACTTTCTAAAAATAGAAAAAGAAAAATCCCTAAAAAATAGGGATCCCAGATTGGTCCAAAAATGCCAAAAATGAAAAAGCAAAAAAGCAAAAATCCTTAAAAAATAGGAAGTGTTAGAATTGACTCAAAGCACAGGCGATCCTCGTTTTCTAGACCTTTTGAGCACTTCCATGACGTCTAGGCACTGTTTTGGGCTTGAATTTCCAACTTGGCTTGGATGACTCTTCAAAACTTTAACTCCTCAAAAAGAAAAATGGTGATAAGCAGTTGCGATGCCAAGGCAAAAAAGCGAAAAAAGGGGGTCCCCATTTGCAATGGGGCGATATGTGAAAAGGTCACAACAAGTCCCAATGCGTTCATGATCTGCAAGGGCATGACATTGTCCGAAGCTCCACTACCTATGATACAATTGCTGCGTTTAAAACCTCCTATATACAAAGATATATAGAATGGTTTTGGTTTGTCTTTTGCTGGCACAGATGACTCAAGCAATTTAGGCTGGATTGCAGCCTTCTTCTTTACAACCTTGAGGATCTGCTCCGACTGCTTTGGATGATCCTAAAGATACTCCAATTGTGAAATTTGTACCTTTGTCTTCATCATGGAAGACACAATTGCGAAGTTCGCTAAAGACGAATCTTGAGCAATCGACATGGTGTACTCTTGTGAAGACTTGGGATTGGTAATGGAAAGCACTTCTTTTCCCTTTTCATTTGTTTTCCGCTTTTCGTCTTCTTCTTTCTGTGCTTTGAAGTGCTGGGCATGTGTGAACATAGGCGATGAAATGTTTTCATGATTTACTGCGAGAGAGTATTGGCGGTATTCTTCTTCTTCATTAACCGGTTCTTTGTTGAAGTATCCCGTTGCGGAGTTGCCATCAAAGTTGTTCGTTTGTGGTGAGACAAGATTTGCGTTTGGTGAAGGCATGAAACTTGTACTTGGAGCAACATCAGCAAATCCCATGATTTGTTTCGTCCTTTGATTTTCCGGACATGTGGATCCGGTGTGTGCATCAGTGTCATGGAAAGAGCAATAGGTTGTAGACTTCTCAGTATCAATAGGTTGTCTTGGTTGCGCTAGTGGAAACCTCGGTTTGTAATTGTTGAAAGGCTAGAAGTTATTCCTCTTCGGTTGGTATGGTTGCTGTGGTTGATACGGTGGTGGTGCGAGCATTGCTTGCTGCCCTTGAGGGGGTGACTGTCTTTTGAGGATAGTCACCTCATTAGCTACCTTCTGTAGCAGTAGATCAACATATGCTTGAACAAGCAGTCTAATTGAGTCATTCTTCATCTTCCTGATCGTTATCATATTGTCTTCAAGCTTGATAGCTTCTTCTTGTGCAAGTTGCAAATCTACTTCATGGCCTGCCTTCAAGAAAAAGGCTATTTCTGATGGGAGTGCGCTGATGAAGCTGCTCATCAATATCTCATTAGATGGATTGAGTGTATGAGAAAGGCGTGTGACAAGGCGGTTAAACCTTGCTACAAACTCTCTCATCGGTTCATGTGCCTCCATCTTTGAGTTTGCGAGTTGCACATATACTTGATGACTGTAGTTGGCGGGCTTGAATCTTGCCAAGAATCTTTCGCTCATGATTGCCCAGCTTGTAATAATGCCTGGTTCAAGATGATTGAACCAGTTTGCAACATTATTCTCAAGAGTCTCAACAAAGAAATGGACGGCGATATCTTTGTGTGATACATGCAAAATAGAATAAGCCGTTGTAAATGTTGAGATGTGCTCATCAGGGTGTTGAGCCCCGTCGCCGTGGAACCTTGTGAAATGCTTTTGCAATCCTTTGGGCAGCTCATGGTGTCCTTGCAAGGCTAATGGTCTGATGTTGTCACCCCAAGGTAATGGGATTGGGCGTCTTACATTCCTTGCATTGTTATTATTTTGGTTGTTGTCAGCCATTGGTTCAGTTGGGATTGGATATTCTTCATCAGATTCTTCTTGGAAATGATCTAGAACCTCTTGAAAGGTCAACTCTTTTTGAAAGAGAGGATTATTACGTTGGGCTAACGCTAACAAGTGAGGTTTATGTGGAAAAAAATGGGAAAAAACTAAGGGGGATATTAATTCTAGCTAGGGAGGAATCTTTCACCACTGAAATTGGATACCCGTTGGAATTTCCACCAAGGGTTTTGGATTTTGGAGAGCTCCACCAAATTACCAAATAAAAATAATAAACAAACATAATGCACAAATGAGCTCTCACCCCCTTTTCTATCCATTCGAGAATTCCTTTTTAAATTTCCTACCAAAACATATTAACACTCTATTATAAAGTGACTTTATTAAAATGACTTTTAAATATTTCCTTGACGTCACTTTATATCACCTCATTAATCTAATTATTTAATATTACCTTATTTAATGCATTTTTTGCGAAGCAATATTAAATAATTAAATTAATTAATATCCATAGGGCGAGGTGGAAAACGGGGACATTACATATATCTAATACATTGAATTGATGAATTTTTATTAGTTATAAGATGTTGAAAAACTAATATATATTGTCAAAAGTACATGACATTGAATTTCAACTTTTGAAGTAATAGAAACATTTATCACTCCTCTCCATGTGCTTTTCAAAAATTGAATGTGATGATTACTTCTAGCATTGTAACACTCATTATCATGATTAATTTTGTTATCCTTCTTATCTACTATAATTCATCAATGAGAATGATAGGTTCTCTCCTAATTAATATTGTTTTTCTCCTTTTGATCTCTTAGTTTTGGAATTCATATGGCCATTTACAGCCATCCTATCTCAATCATTAAGGAAAACCCAAACTCTATAATATTTCGTTGAGTTCCTTAATAACATTAATATACTTGCAAATAGATAATGAACTTGCAATGAGTGAAATGGATTGATGAATGTTCTCAATAGTCGATGGAAATATGATGATTGACAAGTCAAAGAAAATTGCTAGAGTGCTTGCGTTCAAAGAGGTACCGGTATTGTTGAAAATGGAGGTAATTATGTAGCTTAATACTTTGTAAAACTATTATATTGTAGATATAAATAAGTGTTCTTTGTTACAATTTCTTTGTGGATGATTATCTGTTTAGATTCATTTTACCATTTGTAGAAGTAGACCGAAGATTGTAGAAGAATAAGACTAGAAGAAAGGAGTTACACAACATATACTGTGGAGAAACCCTTTCGGGAAAAAAATCCACCAAGAATCAATGTATTATTTAATCTCAGAATAAGATTACAATAATTCCAATCCTTGCTTGAGATGCTTCTTTTGCCTTCAACAAATCCTTCTTCACAACCTGCAATAAAATCTGATAAACTCTCTTCAACTTGCTGCAATAAATAGACAATAATGAGCCTTGTAAACTCCAATTACAAAGCACAATGCTTATCTCACAAAACCCACACCTATTCTTTGCAAGTAGAGTTCTACAATGAAGAACAATGTCAAAACAAGTCCTCCATCCATTTGGGCGTCCCAAACTGAAGTCATAACTCAATGTTGATTCCGAAGATATCTTCTAAGCTTATCCTCAAAGTTGGCGCCCAAGAATGGGCCCACTTAACTCAGCCTTATAAAATATCTTATCATGCAAAAGTGTTAACTCCAAGATGCCAACTTGGGCACCCAAGGTGGGTCCAAGTCAATCTCTATTAACTAAAACATATCTCTCCATCAATTCATGCAAACATGATGCATGATTGATCATCCCCACTTAACTGAATGTATCACTTGTTATTTGTCATACAACTCAAGTCATTAGTCATGCATTCCAAGTCAACTGAAGTCAACTAGCATTCAACTGAAACTAACTACATGCAACTGAAGATAACTGAACCAAAACTGAACTGAATTGAACTGAACTGAACTGAACTGAACTGAATTGAACTGATATTGAACTGAACTGAACTGAATTGAATTGAACTTCAGGCATGTAAACATCAATCCCTAACTTCTAAGATTTTTACATGCATTATTGAAGTGTTATCTTTTACTCCAAATAGTTAACTTAACTCAAGGTGAGTTCCACCTTCCATGTGGGTGCCCCATGTGCTCCTATTTTGTAGGAGCTCTTCATGGGCGTCCCCACATGTTCCTATTATTTAGAATTAATTACAAATGTCAATTAACATGTTCATTTCATTCAAATTTAATCTCTTTCTAATCCAAGTGTTGGGGAACACTTTCCAAGGACTTAAGAGATGCATGAAATAATGTTTAGGATTGCAATTAAATGGCATCCTATTCCCAACAGGTACTATAGTTTACAACACATTCCATACAAAAAAAAAAAATATAATTGGGATAGTTTGATATTTCTAAGAGTTTGATCTGTCATGGTGAAAAATCTTGTGAGAGTGTTTATGTGTGTAATACATGAATACATTGATAAAGTCCAAGGATTATCTCGTTGAAATTTAAATTTGTGCTTTATAAATGTTTATTAAATCTTTTCTATTATATTAAGAATAATTGTTGTGTATATTTGTGCATGTTTATACCATCTCCATGCAAATAAATAAGATAATGACACAATAGAATAACATTTCGAGTAACAAACCATAAAATGGTTTATGTAAAGAACACAGTTCTTTGTTCATAACTTTCTGTTGACATGTAGTTAGCAACTGTTTTGGTAGTTCATATGTGTGCACCATGGAGTTTTCCCTGCAATAACATTAAATGAACTTGACCAATTGGTACTTTGAGTGATGTTGCAACCCCTAGTATTTGATGTGCTATGATATGGTCATTTATATAGGTTGAGATATACTCGGGGAGGCCTCACCAAATACGGATTCACTTGTCCTATATAGGGCATCCTCTTGTAGGTAATTTCCTGTCTTAATATTATCTTCATTTCCTCATGAATTTAATTGTACAGTTCTTATTTTAATGAAAATATTTGTTCATATCTTAATAAGATCTATGTTTCTATATCATCTTAAGAAAAGTTTTCTTTGTATGACAAAAGAAAAATTAAAGATGGTTGGCTTGTTAGTGTCTCTCATAATTACTAAGGTAAGTTTGTACATGTAGAAGTATGAGAATGGATACCCATTTTGAAATACTGGTGTGTCGTGTTATAGGGTTGACGTGTATTTTTTTGTGGAGGTAACCATACTTATTATTGGTTCCACACATACCATTTTCTGCTAGCTGGATGTCCACATGACCAAACTATTATTCCATTGGGTACATCATCATAGGGCATAATTTTGGGAAGGTAGCACCTGAATATAGAGAAATTACAAGTGATTGGCGTGATGCTACATGCTTGTTTATCGGGAAGGTAGCACCTAAATATAGAGAAATTACAAATTATAGTAAAGAAAGCCCACTATTGTCAAAAAATTACTAAAAATTGCAAGTGGGACTTGAGGGGTTGGACGAAGACTAAGAGCAATTAACATTAATGGCCATGAGTGACCAAAAGTAGGTCACAAGGACTAGAGAATAAATTGGTTTACATACAAAGTTCTAGGAAGAGAACATCCCAAGAAAGAAAAACAAAGAACAAAAGCACTAAAAATAAAATGAAGTAGTGCAAAACCAACACAAGTGGTTAAGAAACCGATAAAAACAGTGATTTGGGCAGAACAAAATCTCCAAAGAGCAAGGGCTAATGAAGGTTGTAAGGATAAAATACAAATGTTATCAAATATCTTTGTTAGGGCCTGGAACGGAGGAATTATGGGTGCCATCATTGATCAGCATGAAAGGATTGATAGATGATCTAGTAATGCTCATTAGGGAATGCTGAAGGATGGGGGGAGGCATGGTGATGCAAGGGGGAAGCAAAGCACTCCTTCTAGAGTCTCTCCTAACATCCAATGTTGGTGTAACTCCTGTAGTAGTGAAGAAACTTGTAATGTGTGTCTCTCCCTTTGGCTCGAGGGGTGATCGAGGAGTAGATCCATGTTGTTGAGGAGTAGAACCACAACATCGACAAGGATAAGAATCACATTTTTGATGGAGAGTGTGTAGGGACATCTAAGTAGTAGTGGTATGTTGAGAAAAATGATGTCTCACAGGTCTGTCCAACTCTATGTGTGAGGTAGTGGTATTCAAAGGGCATTTGTGCCACCAATATGTTAAATAAGCTGGAAGAGGGAAGTGATCAGCATGGATAAACTGCAAGGGAGTGTGCAAGATATCTCCCACCTAGTTTAGGGATGAAGCTATATGACATAGTAGCAAAATGGTAGCTAGGATGTATTTATTTCAGCATTCACAATTTTGAATACTTATATCTAGTAATTATGTTTTGAGAATATGCAGTATGTTATATGTATCTTAAGAGATGACACTATTGATAGTGTGTGCATGAGCTCTCTACAGATGCAAAAGAATTTGATATTAAGTTTTTATATGTAACACAAAGGGATTTATCAAGTATTATTTTCATAATTGTATGGCTATCATATTATAGTTTTTATGAAATTTTCTATCAATGAAATACATAATCATGTTGCTCCAATTACACCTGTAACCATAGTTGTTGCAATATCTAAAAATTAGATCATCAAGGACCTATTTTATTGGGTTCTTGTATTTTGAGTTCCATTGCAAGACCAAACGGAAGTGGGAGTAGGTGAAGAGCACTCAGTTATACTGAGAGGAGGGGGCGAATCAGTATAACAACAATCTTTTACTTTTTAGAACTTAATTAACCATAGCAATAACACAAATGCAATATCTAGCAATTAAGAGCACAGTACGAACACACAATTACTTGGAAACTTTTGTGGGAGAAAACCACGACAAAATATGGCTTATCTATATATTGATCTTCTTTGTAGGCACCAACCTACTTTTATAAGTCTCTATTTGTAGGCACCAACCCACTGTAGACACCAATCCCTACAACTGAGCACCAACTCATCAAGATACACCAATCTCTTATTTTGGTAGGCACAAACCTCCAAATTCTTCAAGGGATGATATTGTCTTTGCTGGAAATGTTGTCATTGATGTCAAAGGTGGACAATGTTGTCATTGATGTCAAGAAGGTGGTCATTATTGAATAGACGAGTGTATAAGATATTGTTGTCATTAATGTCAGAGGAAGAATGAAGGAAATTGTCAAAGGCATTGGCAAATTGTATTGTAATCAATGTTGAAGGGAAGACAACCGACCTTTGGTGTACTTAGATACTCTTAATGTTGACTGACTTCATTTAGTGGTTTCAAACATGCATATATACATAATAAGTGCCTAAGTCAAAGATGAATTTCTTATGAAATGTAGTGATGGATTAATTAAAAGGAGCAGCAATTCATTGTTAAGTTAGCAATTCAGAATGAAAGAATTAATAATGCATGAAGACAACAATTTATAGAAGGCAGCGACTACATTCAAGTCTATGTGGCTGACCTCCATTGGTATTGAAGTTTAAATTAAATTCTATTTATCTAGGCCGACCTCTTATGATGAGTGCCCAATATTCATGAAGTAAAAACAAGCAACTTATATATAAATAAATGTTGAGGCTGACTCCCTCTATGAAGTGAGCATAACAAGATAAAGCAGCGATCAAGATTAAAGGAGTAGCAATTATCTCGTAAGGCAGCGAACTGACAAAAGGTTAAATGAATTAAAATTAGGTTAAAGGCAGCAATTGAAAGTCAGCGATTTATTATGTGAAGTGTGGTGTCTCCAAGGAAGTCGCCTCATTTAAGAAATTTAAAACAAAAGAAATTTAGTTTAAGAGGCTGAACCCTCCTCTCAAATAGTCGCCTCTTTTATGAAATGGTCGCCTCTCTTTTGAAGAGGTTTGAAGAGTAGGAGTAGATTGTGAAGTGAATTTGAGCAAATAGTAAGGCGGAAAATTATGTGAAAATATTGCCATAATTATGATCAGTTGTGTGAAAAGAATTGGTGCATAGATTGGATCAGAGTTGTGAGAGATATTGTGCATGATAGTGATCAAATTTGGAAAGGAAGTTTAACATTTGAGTGTGGACCAGTTTTGTGTTTGGATCAGACTTGTTTGTGATCAGATATGAGAGAAACGTTTATTGTGAGAAATGTGAGCAAAGATATTGCATAGTGTGTGTTTAGATAGAAGGAAGAGAAGTTGTAGTTGGATAAGATTTGTGTGGATCAGATTTGTGTTTGCATCAGATTTGGTGAAGGAGTTTATCGTATCAACATTGAACAATTAAATAGGTTGGAGCCTATCAAATAGGGGTTGGAGCCTCTCGCTGAGTTGAAGCTCAGTTTGTGTGGGGGTTGGAGCCTCCAATAGGTTGGAGCCTATCAAATCGAGGTTGAAGCCTCTTGTAGGGTTGGAGTTTAGTTGAGTGGGGGTTGAAGCTTCCAATAGGTTGGAGACTATAATTCTGTCAAGTGGAGATTGGAGTCTCTAGTAGGTTGGAGCCTACAAGAAGAAGATTAATCTATAATATATAAGCAATATTTTTCCATGGTTTTCTCCCACCAGGGTTTCCATGTAAATTGGTGTTCTCATTGTGTTCTTGATTGCTAGATCTTACTTGAATGTTTTCATTGTGATTGGTTAAGTTATGAAAAGTAAAAGATTGTTAGATACTGATTCACACCCCGCCCCTCACCCACTCTCAGTATCACCTTGTGTGCATCAGTCTTCACAAAGATCTGATTATGAAAGCATTTTCTTTCACACCTTTTCTTGTGGATGATCTAATGATCGTCACACAAGTGCTCTCCTCCATGACTTGGTTTGTAGATGATATAATCGCTTTCCTTCACAAGTCTTCTTGATGATGATGCAACAACTTTCCTTCACAAATTTTCTCTCAAATAATGCTCTACTTTCTTTTATAATTCTGCTCTAATTTCACTTGCAAATCTGGTATAAAGTCTGCTACAATTCTGCTCTAAGTCCCCTTTGCAGGTCTGCAATAATTCTGGTATAAATCCTCTTAGTTCTGCTCTTTTGATTTGCTTCAAATCTGCCCTCAGATCTGCACTTAAATCTGCTAATATATAGAAAGATATTTCATTGAAAAACTTGCTTCTCACATCTCCATTTTACCTTGTTTTATATCCCTTCAAACATACCCCTTCTCTCCCAAGAGGGGTCGACATCTTCATAAAATTATATTTTATTATTTTTATTTTCAAAGGTAAATCCCCAAAATGGGGTGCTCCAATAAGGGGATTGCCCCCATTCATAAAAATTAATTTAATTTAATTTTTTAAGTCACCACATGGGGGCACCAGGAATCTAATGGTCGGCCCTTGGAAATAGATAAAATTAAATTTGTATTTCCCTTTGTGAGGGCGGTGACTTCATAGAGGGCTACTCATAAACACATTCAAATGATCTTGATTTTGATATGACGATTTACTTCCTTAATGATCTTTCTTGGCCTTTGAGTTCCTTTGACATCAATGACAATATTTCCTATAGTAGGAGCGGGACCCCATCTAGGATGGCTAGGGTACAACCCTACTGCACTTACCCATAGAGTATTTGGGATGGCAAGGTTGTACCCTGGCCAAACCCAGGTTCTGCTCAACATCTCCTAAGAAAACCCATTTTCAAAGGTGCTAAAGTATGCATAAAAATTAAAATAATGACCTTTTTACATTAAAAGATACAATTGTTGATCCTAAAACAACCTAAAAAGTCATTGCTAATATATGCTACAGTCCATTGATTCTATGTGTATCTATTAAAGAACACAGTAGGTTGATTGTATGTTATCATTGGCTAAAAGGGAAGCTTACCTTATTGTTCATTGTAACATACACCCTCAATCTGCCCTTGTATTTTTTAGTTTGTTTGATTGTGTTTTGCAATGTAATTTGCAATAGTTTTCTGATGATTTTGAGATGATAAATAAAGTGCAGATAATAAAGTAACTTGCAGCATTGAAAACATCTCAGGAAATTACAATTTTCGGAATTGTAATGGGCATAAAATTTCAGATTTATATTCTGATCAGAAAAAATGTTTTTTCTCAATTACAAAGGTGACCCAGTTCATAAAATATTGTAACATATCTAAATCGAACATACCCTGTTGTACCCAAAATAAATTTTTGCTTCAATAAGGTATTTTACTTAAAATGTGCTAAATCATGCAAAATTGTTGTCAAAAATCCATTTTAGGTCAAACAAAACATAGGATTTTTGTGGGTTTATGTCAAGGAAGATACTTGCAAAATTCTAAAACTTTGAAAATTAGGGTTTCAAACCCCTATTTTTACGAAAACCCCAAAAAAAAGGATCTTTCCAGAATTAGTTGAAAATGATATTGATAGGATAAATTGGCTTCACAATCACACTGGTCAAGTCAAAATCACCAAAAAAGTTTGTTTTACTCTGATGGGTCTATTTTCATTTTTCAGGAGAAAAGCTAGGACCTCTACAGCCATTAATGGCAAATGGCCAGTACTAGGTTTCGAAATCTAAGCCTCAAAAGCTTCAATGAAGAATCCATGGAGAAAAATGTTTGAAAACATGCTTCATGACAGAGGGGATTTTCAAAGGTCGAAAAATGCTAAAAATATTCTAAGTTTGGAAGATGCACGCCTTGCTACAAGAAAGGTGCTACGCGGTCAATGCCTTGGTGAAATTTTCAAGCACCCGTACACGCAGTAAGGTGAAAGCAATTGCAACAGTGAATGCGTTCGTGTTAGCGACATCGGTGATCAACGTAGTTGGCGAGACGATGAACACAAAGCACGAGAGGCGAAGGTCTTTATGGAAATTGATGACACTGAAGCCAAAAGAGCCTTTGCTGGCCAGGGGCGCCCATGAGTTCAGAAGGTCTAATGTAGCTATCAAGTTTTGCCGAGACAGTCATCTTCTCCGTAACTCTGCCAGCTTTACGATGGATCATCAAGCAAATTCAACAGATTCATCAAACGCCATCAGACGAAGGTAGAGGCAAAAGGTGTTGAAAATGAAAGTCATAAAAAACGACAGCGTAACAAGGGAAAAAGTGCTCCTCTAGCCCAAGGGCGCCCAAGAAGCAAAGCTACCGGATGCCAGTCTTTGGATTGGAAACCCCCAGGTGGTCTCCTTAGGTTTAGCTCAGCTACGTGACAGATCTAGCAGCTAACTCACGAAACATATCAAAGGACAGCAGCTGTTGATCATCCGAGCATGTAAAAAGGAGGGTAAACTGATGAACATCAAGGCAAAAGAGCCCCTGCTGACCAGGGGCGCCCATCATTCTGGGCAACGAAATGAAGTTTTTAGCAGCTGCTTTTTTCAAGGCATTTGCTCAACATCCTTTCAGCTTTGCGACCAATCCAGTTGCACACTCATAGGACCTGTCAAGCATTCACAAACGAAGATCAAGCAGGAAGTGTAATGATCCTTTCTCAGATGGCCAATATTAACTGTAATTTGTTCTGCAATTCCAGTGATCTTTCTGATGTTGAAGTTATGGCTCATGCCAGTTTGAAGTATTGTTTCAGTAATGGTTTATATGTAATATAATTGCAACAGAAATATTGTTCATAATCTGATAATTCCAATACTTAAGACAGGACTTGAACATTAACAGTGTCTATAAAATTAATGAATGCCGTAGAATCTGTCTCAAACATTCGATGTAATCAATAACATTCAACTTCAGAGCAAGATAGAAATATAACTTCAAAACATGGCATCATAGTCATTCTCATATTCACAGGATTATTACATTAAATATTATATTCGAGCATACCCGGAATATCCAACAAACACCAACGTCAAGGAATAGACACACCCAGCAACGCCAATAGGAAGCTCCTCCACCAATCATTGGTAATAGATATAATCTGGCAATTGTTCACAAATCATACAAAAGCACTCTGAATACCTGAGACGTTGCCAACTCAGACTTTTCCTTAATTGAGTAGAATGCCAGACCGATGCCTGATATCTCCTTAATTAATGGTGCAATGTATTAGGACAAACGAGTGATATGAACCTCGTGCAAGAAGCTCACTAGCAGGCACCACCCGATGGGCCAAGCCCTTATAATCTCCGTTCAATAGACAGAGCCTCCAATGTTTTCAGATATTCTTCCGCCGGAATATGTAGTGAGATAGAAGTTAACAGGGACAGAGACAAATAATGCTTGGTTGCCAATCAAAGACATCCAGGAAGACTTGAACGGTACATATATATGTGACTTGGCACCCAAAAAGACACAACAAACTGCTATCGGGTTGCATTGAATGGTCACGACAATCCTTCTCCATCGGTATACGCTAGGAATGGTGAACACGGATAGCTCCAATGTTATCCTGTGCCGATGGTGATATGATCTTCCCGTCATTACTAGTGACCACTCACAGACATAATTATCTCGGGTAATGTATAAGTAATTTCGATGGTATTTGGGATATATATTCACACGTCTCTTGAGCCAAAGAAAATATGCGGACAATAGCCAAACATTCCGGTGGTTTCCCACGATGAAGTCTGAAATGCCCAATGCGCAGTTACTATATGCAAATCCACATATTCACCAGAATATAATGTCATATTTTCACCGGCCGTCTAGATCAATGCTTCGTTACCAATAATAGTGGACAAATATAAATCTCGCTAATAAGATCTCTGCACAGTAATCATTTAATATAACCTCCGTGCATCCTTCTATGGTATCGACAATATACCAATTCATTTGCCGGAATCACTAATTCAAGATACGACCTAGCCATTCAGGGGCTACGTCCTTGATGGCCACCAAATTGCCTGAGAGTTTGCGTTCTCAGAACAATTACCAAAACCAGAAACCATTCAATAATCAAATCTCTGTGATAATCTTCTGTCGGCTCTCAAGCCCATATAACTTCGCCGTATTCAGTTTTTGGAACTAATTCATTTTTACGGACTTTGGAAAGCTATAATTCTTCAAATATTTCGTGGAACTCTTGACTTTATAAAAGCAATAGTTTAATCATTAATATTTAATAAAGGCATATTTTATAATTAATTAATTAAATAATAAAAAGTCTTTTAAAGAATAAAGACAATTTAATATTTAAATAATTAATCAGATCTTTTTAAAGCCTTATTAAAACAGGGACATCACAGAAAGCACCGGATGCAAAGGCGAAATGAAAGAAGTAAAAAAAATTGGCTAAGTGTTAAGGAAATTGCACCTTCCCAGAAATAGGCTCCCAACCTTTTGGACAGTCAGATGTAGTCTTCAATCTTCGTGACCTCCAGGAAGTCCTCTGTCTTGATCAATCTCAACAATGACACCGTCAGCAAGTTCAACAGATAAATCAAACATCTGACGACAAGGATCAAACTAAGGCTGTTCGTGAAAGGTTGCAAGATGAAAATTTCAACACAAAAGGTCAAAGGCGCCCCTACGGGCTAGGGGCACCCAAACTTTTGGGGTCTCTAAACCAACTTTCATGACCTGCAAGGCCAGTCAATCTTTTTGGTACTGAATTGGTTACCCATTCCACATCTCAGCATGTTTGCTGGAATCATCAGTCATGAGAGATCTCAGATCAAGGCACTGAAGGTCAAAAAGGAAGAAATGAAAAGCAACCAAGAAAATGACTAAGTCTGATGAAAAATGCACCCTTTTGGGAAAAGGCGCCCAAGATTTTGAGGCATTAGATTCAGGTTTTAGCTTTTCAACTCGTGAGCACATTTCATTAGAGTTGATTCAACTCAACAATGGATCTGTTAGCAGCACTTCAGGATCAACCAAGCAACCAAAATCAAGGATCGAAAGGAGGCACTTCATCACAAAAAAAGAATGAAATTTTTTTCAACTCCTAAACTTGGACGCCTAAAGTCAAAGTAGGCCCAATTGACTGAAGTCGAGATATTTTAGAAGCCTTTTCATGTCTAAAATGTCCCCAAATTGGTGGAATTTTCTCTAGTGAACTCCTGATTAGGCAGATTGACTCCATGTTGGCATTTAAGTTTGCACCTCTGGAATGTGTATTTGAAACGGACAGCTATGCACAGTAAAACTGCTCTTCAAATTAGGAGGGGAAGCTCCCTCTTGCTGATGGTGTTGAAATAACGTAAACTATAAACTAAGTTGCCTATCTTTTTGATCAACTAGAGCACAAGGTTTATAAAACACAAACGCCGCAGCTGAGATTTTCTGATTAAGAACTTCAACTACGACTAACTTAAGCTAAAGACGTTTCTAACTTCTCAAGTATTACGCAGAGCAAGAGAATTTAGAAATGAACAAGGTTGATTCTCTGACAAAGTGCTTCAATAAACTCTTTTCCAACAAACATCTACACACTTCAATGTAAGCTGAAATTAAGATCATAAAAGCATAACACAAATAACGGAAATCTAAGACATTATACCAAGGCAAAGGAGGCTCATGATTTTATTTCTCAAACTTCTAGAATGAAGATTACACTAAACACATGCACGGAACAAGAACTTGCAGCTAAAGAGGCTTGCAAACTTGTTCTTACACAAAACAGACAGCGATTACAACAACTACTTGTTGGCTAAAAGAGACTCAACAATTCGCTATCATAAACACAAGTGAATTGACACTGAATAACAACTTGTTGGCTAAAAGAGACTCAACAATTTGCTATCACAATAACCATTAAAGAAAACTAATGAGCAAAGGCTCTTATTTATAGGCAAGCAGAGGAGTAGGGAACCCTAAAATCTCCTTGCTTTCACAATCTAGGGCTTGCTCAGCAAGCAAGCTTTATTTCTAAATCTAGAAAGAAGATAACATCTAACACCTAAGAAAGCGGGAAAAGCAGGAAACACCAACTATTACATTTATCTTCTTTCTCTTCTTCAAAGAATGGATAAGAATTGTTCCAAGAATAGAAAGAAAGCGGAAAGAAAGCTTCTAGATGAAAATCTGCTTTAAATCTCAATCATATCCGCTAAAAAGCAGGAAACTAGGTCCTGGTCAGGTGCATCTATTCCATCAATAGAAAAGTTTGCGCTTTTCCGAGATTTCTTCACCTTGTGCGATTGATCTTAGAAAATCTTTGATATCTTCAACTTCTTTATCAAATCTTGCTAATTTCGGCGGCTCTGCAATTGGAGTGATGACCTTTTACAATTATACCATCTTGCTTCAACATATCTTTTGCAACTTTATGCTTCTGACACCTCTCTTCATTTTTCAATGGAAGAATTTTGTACAATTCTTTTCCAACACTTGTCCTTTTGCTCGTATCACACCTTTTCACACTCTTCAGCTGAGATGATGAAGTTTTCAGTCCATGGTGGTATTGAAAATGTACTTCTCAACCTCATCCGTTCAGATAATCATGATACAACACTTGTTTGGCTCTGAATTTGATGGGAGTGTATTCCATACTGAAAACCTTGAAGATTGTCTGTAAACTTGACTATATTCTGACAAGTTTTGCACACTTTCTAATTTTAGCTTGCTGATTTTTCTTCTTCAAACAGACAATTTTTTCGAAATTTTTCTGAGATATGGGTTTTGCTCAGAATTTTGTTGCAAGACAACCCAGATCGTCCGTTTATAAAAAAAATTGGATTTAGGCTGAAAAAGCAGCAAACCCTAATTTCTTCAATTTTTCACCGAAAAAGCTGGCACTTGGGTTTTGTTCAGAATACAATTAGAAATGGACCCAGTTGATTAGATTTGAAAAACACTGATGGCTGATCGAAAAGCAGCCAACCCTAGAATTTGAAATTTTCTTGAAAAAGCTGTGATATGGGTTTTCTTCAGAAGACTGTTTTGAGAGGACCCAGATGATCAAAATTTGCAAACTCTGAAGATTTCATTGACATGCAAGGAAAAAACAGCTGCTGAAACTTGATAAATTTCCTTAAAAATTGTTCAGAAGAATGAGATGAAAAAACCCAGATGGCTGAAAAAATTCTTTGACCTTCTCTTTCAAAAGTTTGATCTTCTAGATGAAAAAACTTGAAAAAGCAGGGCATTATGCTGCTGGTTTGAAAAATTTAATGAAGAATTAGCAAACTTGAGTTCTTGAATTTTGAAATATTACTTCAAACTTGCTGCTCCAACTTTCTCCTTTGAATGCTACCTGCAAAAATAATGAAAATTACACTGAAGAGAGGCGTTAAATAGACTTAGGGTTTGAAATAGGTTTGCTTTCTTTTGCTTTTATCTTCAAGACCCTAAACTTGGCCTGTTCAATGAACTTGGACATCCTCTTCCTCTTGCAATCTTTGAAATTTTGAATTTTTTTGAAAATTCTACTAAGGCATTGAAAGTTGGGCCCCTTTCTTGAATAGGGGCGCCCATTTTCTCCAGAGTTACACTTTTTGAGAATTTTCAACTTTTCTTCTATTTGGACCCCTGGTTTGACCTTGATCTCCAGATTCCAGATTGATTCGATGAATGAACTGGATGATTCAACGTGTAGCTTGACTAATTCTGAGAAGATTGTTCTGGAGGCACCTCTGGTGAAAAAGTTTGTTTTGACCCTCAAATTCATGGGAGCCTATTTCCTCTAGGGGCTCCGAACTTTCACAGTGTTAGCCATTTTTGCATGATTTTCAAGTTCTTCATTTCCCTTTGATCTTCTGATGAAATATTGATTCCGGGAGCTACGTTGATCTGATTGATTGCCTGACAGGTTCACTGGATAGCTTGGCTGAAACCGACGAGATGATCTTAAACGCTTCATTGACGAATTCCATCATCTCAGAGCTCAAAATCTTGGGCGCCCTTTCTCTCCAGGGGCGCCCAACTTAAGTAGACTTAGCCATTTTTCACTTTCTTCATCCTTTCACTTCTACAGATGATCTCGCCCTATCTGGTGATTCGGAGCTCGGATTGACTGACGTTTGGGCTTGTTGTGAAGCTGAGAAGATTTTGGAGGGGGGTTCTTTGGGAGCAACTTCATCAAAAAGTTGAATTTGGGCCTTCAAAAGCTTGGGCGCCCTTCTTGGCTGGGGGTGCCCAACTTCACTATACTTAGCCATTTTTCATAAATTTCACCTTTCCTTTGAACTTTTGAAATTTCACTCTCATCAGACCCTTTGTTTAGCCTTTTGCATTTGACGACTGCCATCTCAGATTGACGTACTGGAGATCTTGTTGGAAAGCTTGATCAAATTTGATGAAGTCACGTTAGAGCTTCACTGGCGGATTCATCTGTTTGGACACTTAAAAACATGGGCGCCTTTCTCCTTTAGGGGCGCCCATGTGCTTCAGACTTAGAAAATTTTTCATTAGATTTTATCTTTAGATTCAAACCTTCATTTTGTACCTTCAACCTTGATCTGAACTTGTCGGAGATTGGCCAGTCGGATGCCCTGACAAAGATATTCGTTACGAAGCAGACTGAATTCCGGAGAGATTGAGCATTTTAGAAAACCCTAACTGCTGGATTTGCCCCTTTAAAAAGCTAGGCGCCCTTCTTCACCAGGGGCGCCGAAAGTTCCCAAACTTAGTCAAATTTTGGTGATTTTCATTCTTTTTCATTCTCCATTTATGACAAAGAGATGGTTGCCACCATGCATGCTTTGTCTAAATTCCGTCAATATTTGGTGGGAAGTAGATTTGTTGTTAAGACTGAGCACAATAGTCTTAAACATTTTATGCGCCAAAAGGATTTGAATGAAAGGCAACAGAAGTGGGTAAGTAAGCTCCAGGCATATGACTTTGACATTGAATATGTCAAAGGGAAAAATAACATAGTGGCTGATGCCCTTTCAATAAGGCCTCATCTGTAGTCACTTTGTGAGTTATCAGCAGATTGGAAGGAGTTAATTGCTGCTGATTATGCTAAAAATCAGTTTGCAACCAGCTTGCTAGAAGGTCATTTGGTTGATGAAAGGTATAAGTTGGTTGATGGGTTAATTTTCTATAAAGGTAGAATCTTTTTAGTGCATGAATCTAAGCTTACGAAGAAGATTCTACAGTCTTTTCATGATGTTCCCCTTGCTGGTCATCAAGGCATGTTTAAGACTTACAAGCAGATTAGAGAAATGTTTGCTTGGAAAGGGATGAAGGATGAGATCATGAATTACATAAGAGAGTGTTCTATTTTCCAAAAGAATAAGAATGAACATTCTTTTCCAGCTGGGTTGTTGCAGCCCTTGCCAATTCCAAATCAGAAATGGGAAAGCATTGCAATGGATTTCATCATGGGTTGCCTAAGGTACAAGGACGTGATTGTATTTTTGTGGTGGTAGATAGATTGACTAAGTATGCTATCACAACTTCATTTACAGCAGCTCAACAAGAGAACATGGTTTGCCTAAAACCATTGTCAGTGATTTCCTAAGTGTGGTCAGGTAGATAGTGCTTATTGACATAAGTTTTCACATTTTTATGCTATCACAACTTCATTTACAGCAGCTCAAGTTGCTGAGTTATTCTTTAGAGAATGTTATCTGGTTGGCATGAGTTTGCCTAAAACCATTGTCAGTGATGAGGGACAGCAAGTTCCTAAGTGCTTTTTGGCAAGAGATCTTCAGGCTGAGTGGTACAGTGCTTACTCCAAGCATTAGTTATCATCCACAAACAGATGGGCAATCCGAGATTGTCAACAAGTGGCTAGAGGGCTACCTTAGAAATTATGTTTCAGGGCAGCAAAGGGCTTGGATTAAGTGGCTTCATTTGGGAGAGTACTGCTATAACTCTTCCTATCATATGTCAATTAAGATGTCTCCTTTCATGGTTCTTTATGGATATGATGCTCCTAACTTTGTTGATTTAGTGTTTGGTGATAGTAGAACTCCACAGGCAAAGGATATGCTTCAGCAGAACCAAGACATCTTGAAATCTCTCAAGGAAAATCTGCAACAAGCTCAAAATCAGCAGAAGTTATACGCTGATCAGCAGCGTGTTGAGAGATCTTTTGAAGTAGGAGACATGGTCTATTTGAGACTTCAGCCCTACTGTCAATCTACCCTTAAGAAGAGTGGTGCAAAAAAGTTAAAGCCACGCTATTATGGTCCCTTCAAAGTCACCAAAAGGATTGGTGAAGTTGCATATGAGTTGGAGCTTCCAGCTGAAAGCAAGGTGCATAACGTCTTTCATGTGTCACGCCTCAAGAAGGCACTTGGGCACAATGTTGTGGCTACTTCAGAATTGCCTCCATTGGATGAGGAAGGTCAGTTGGTGTTGATTCTAGAAGAGATTCTTGATACTAGAGAGCGTTCCTTGAGAAGAAGAACAATCAAGGAATACTTGGTTAGATGGAGGAACTTGCCTATTGAAGATGCCACATGGGAAGGAGAACATATTTTGTTGCATCCATCTTTTCGGTTGCTTGAGGACAAGCAATCTCGAGGAGGGCGGACTGTAATGTCCCCTTCTCATCAGTGATCTGTTCTGACGCTCATCAGCCTATTCCAGAAGCCCGTAGGCTCGTTTTAGGTAAAATTAGGGTTTCCATGTTCAGAGGTTCTATGGCATTTCAGGGAGTTTACTATTTATAGTAAATTCTATTTTTGGCAGTATGCAGTTATTAGTCTTCAGGTCTTCATTTTTATTTGGAGCATTTAATGCAATTCAAGTCTGGCTTCTAAAGGTTTTATTTTGGTGAATAAAGGCATTAATGTTATAATTTGCAGTTGACCCCTTGGCCTAGGAGTATAACTTCAAGTTGTTTTAAAAGGTGGTCTTGAAGGGGGACGCCTTCACGAGTGGTTATTATTATCTTTTAATAATGTCTTTATGCCTTGGGGAAAAAGTGACGCCTCTTTTAAGGAGAGATATTTTTAAAATAAAGTGAAGTTCATATTTTGCAAAAGGGACGCCATCTTGAGAATTAATTGTTTTTGGAAATTGAAAAGACTCTTGTGTCTTTTGGTGTGCCTTCTTAGGAAATTGAAGAGTTTTTGTGAGCTTCTATAAAGTGAAGGCTTTGCTCCAACCTTGGTATCCGTTATGCTTATCATATTGTTATGCTGTCGGAATGACTTCATGAATTTAGCTTCGAGGAATGCTTAACTCTTAGCATTTATCCAATTTCGTGTTTGAAAGATAACACCTAGTTGGTTTTGGGACTGCTTCTCATCCAGACTAGCAGATTAAGTTCGAATGTTGAAGAATTTTGGAGTTTTATCAATTTTGAAGTTGCTGATGCACCTACAGCGGAAAGTGAATTTTGCTAACAGCTCTTTGAATAAATTTTATTCTGTTCTGGATATCTTTGCTATGCAATTGTAGACCTATGGGGACCCTTCTTGCAAAGTGGCAGATTTTATATTGAAGTTCCTGATTTTTAAGAAGCAAATCGCCCCTTTCAAGGGCCGTACCATTTAGAGTGCCTTGGGAATTGTGCCAAAAATTAATGTCCGATATTTGTTGTTTCTTCATCATGAAATGGGCGCCTACCTTCCAGCAGCTCATTGCAAGTGTTCTCACGTCATTCAGAGGTATTTTGAGTGAGTTGTGAATATTTCTTTGAATTTCACAGTTGCTGATCAGAATTTCTAGAATCTCAGTTTTATATCAGATTTATTTAGATTTCATTTGTGGCTGCTAAAAAATATTGAAAGAATTCATTCTCCTCTTCTTAGCATTGTTCTCTATTATTGTAATTTGTAATTTGCAGATTTCATGATTGTACGGTTGAGATATAGTAGTACTAATCCAACCATTTAGTTTCTGCAATTACTCGTTAAATTCCATATTAATTACCCCTGGATGGTTTACCGCCAGTGTGGAGAATGAACATTGTAGCTCTCATTGTACCCACTCTCAAGTGGTCAATCCCCACTCTTAGGTGGATGCCTGCCGCAGCGGATGAATTAGATAGATGTATCTTCATGGCTGGTTATCCGCCTAATTGTTTCAGTTCAATTAATAACTCCGTCATATGTTAGCACCTCGCTCTCAGTGGGATCTTGAGTGCACATTCTTGACATTGAGTTTGTCTCATTTCAAGTTATTGTTTTTAGTTTCTCCGCCATATGACAACACCTATCCTTCCTTGGGATTGAGTGTGCATTCTTGGCATTGAGTTCTTTCAAACTTTCTAGTTTTAGAAATTTTCTATATTTAGAAAATTTTGCCAGTATCCGTTTCGAAAGAAACCCAAAAAAAAAAACCCAGAAAAATTACTATTTTAACAGTTTTCCTAAAAAGTAGGGATGAAAAACTGAGATCTGGGTTTTGTAGATTAGGTCACTCTAAGCAGACCCAGATCGTCAGATTTTGAAAATTTTACGTCTTAACCCCTCATGCAAGACATGCACACCCAAATTTTGACCTTTTGACTGATTTAACAAGACTTTTACTCATTTCTTCAAAATGTATAAGTGTAACAAAATTTTTAATTTTGGGGTACAACATTGGCTCTGTTTGGGGACCATGGCAGATACTTACGGCATAGGAGAACCATAGAATCTCTGGAGTTTTAAGCATAGACCAGTGCCTTATCCATTGGGTATCAGAGTCAACATCATTTCCTAATCACCTATTTGCAAGACTTTCCCTAAGTCACCTGTGATAGGACTTCCTAGATTCACCTAATAGTTGGACTTCCCTACAAATAACCTAAAACAAGACGCCTAATCACCTAAAACACGACAGGACTGTTGTGGAAAGGGAAAACACAACATAATGAACACATCACGGAAAGGAGAAACACATCACGAAAAACAAAGAAAAAGAATTTACAAAGAATTTAATCCACCTTTGAAGGATGTCGTTTCTGCCTGAAAGGCTTTACTTCTCTTCTCCTGGGTATTGCAGGAGACAAATTTTCCGGGATGAAGATTCTCATATCTTCATACATCCAGGCAGAGGCACGTTGACAAAAGTCAGAATATGGCGCAAGGAAGGAAGCAGGTACCACTGAGTCACCAACTTTGTTGTCGTTCATCTTCGGAATGTCTCTGTTGTCATTCTTCAGGATGTCTCTGTTGTCAATCTTCGGGATGACTCTGCCATCAAACTCTTCAAACCAATTGATCGCGTTCCACACACGATTTCTATAATGTCGCAGGTGATCCTTTCTGATCTGAAAATACCCTTTGATTGGCTCATCGATCAACTCCACATCCCGTTTAACACATAGGAGTTCAATTCCCATGTCTTCGACATTTTTGAGGCCTAACAAAAGCGCGTCTTTTTCAACTTCAGTGAATTCCAATTGCAAACCATATGACAATGGGTACAATTGTTCTTTAGGAGAGATGATCACTTCCCCTGCTTCTGATTCTGTGTTAGAATCACCCCCATCAAATTGTATTGTCCATAACTTTGTATCCTCTGTCGGTCTCTTTTCTAGACAAGCGATGTTCTGGTCTTCAGTTTCTATCTTTGATAGCGTCACATAATTACCAAGACTCGTTCCTTGATATAGAATTTGGGGTAGGGGGTTTGGGATTTTCACCACCATGAATTGGGATTTGGGTTCAGGTTCTATCTTGATTCTTCCTTCTTCCATAGGAATGATTGCAGACAACCAATCTAACTGCATTGCACCACCAAGATCTTTGCAAAATCTCTGGCTCAACAACATCCCGGAGCTGGGTGGAATGTCAGCCACTAGGATGGTCATTTTTATCTTCTTCTCTGGACAAGCTGCCAACCTTACTTAAGTGTCCTTCAATTGTCCGACTAACGTAACCGACTCAGACTGAAGCGAATAGCAGTCATTATGAGTTTCTGTGCATGAAAGTCCCAATGCTTTCATCACTTGTAGAGGCATTAAGTTGTCTGAGGCTCCTGAATCAATGATACAATTGCTCAGTTTAAATCCTCCTATATACAAAGATATATAGAAAGGTTTAGGCTTTTCTTTCACTAGAACAGATGACTTGAGCAATGTAGGCTGAATTGAAGCTTCTTTCTTCGCATGTTGTATTATTCTGTCCAACTGCTCAGGATGATCACGAAGATATTCCAATTGAGAAATCTGCACTTTTGTCTTCATCAAGGAGTCTACAATGTCAAACGTGGCTGGAAATGGGTCTTGAGCAACCGCTTCTTTAACTTGTTCTTTAGCTCTCCGCCTCTCTTCTTCTTTTTGCGCTTGCAAGTGCAAAGCACCTGTAAACATAGGAAAAGAGTGTCTTCCGTGATTTGCTGCAAGAGAGCGGTGGCGGAGGTATTCTTTTTCTTCAATAAAGGAGCTCAAGAACAAATATTTTTCTCTCCAAACATCATTTGAAGATTTGACAAAGGGCTTTTTTGGTGTTCTTCATATTTTCAAAGAATTAATTGCACAGAGGGACAATATATCAGAGTTTGCATCTTCAGGCATGATTTTCTTGAAGGATCAGAGAGGCAGTTTATAACTTTCAAACTTCTTGCCCTCTTTTTCTTCTATTCTTGTGTTAGATCTTCTTGCATGTCCAAGAAAACAGAGGATTTTCACAGATCTGGTCTTCTGGGTATGATCAGCATAGCATATTCAACAAAACCCATGTGTCAAATTCTCTTAGAAAAAGCAACCCTGCTACCCCCTATTTTTTTAGGGTTTCCGGAAAAAGTCATATTTTCAAAAATTAGACAAACTGGGTTTGTTTAGCTTTGAAGTGCCAATAATACTCATGTGTTAGATTTTTCCGGGAAAAATAAGCCTATGCTGCCTTTGAAAACTCTGCCCCGAAGGGTTCTTGCATGTACAAGGGAAAGTGACTTTTTGGATTTTCTGATGTTCTGGTTCACTTAGAAAATTATTCCCAAGAAAACCCACATTTCAAAATTTTTCATAAAAATTACCCCTCGACGAGGCTATTTTTAGCTACTGCAGAAAAAGTTGTCTAAACATATTTGTGTTTACAGTCAATAGTCGAGTTTTTCAGAATAGAGTACTCTCAAGTTGAAATCAAGACCAAAATGGTCCTACTTCACGACTTTCTAAAAACACTCGACACAGACATGCATCAAGTGAAGCCCGTAGTCGAGTTGGACGCCTTAGGAGGCGTAAATGACATCACCATTCAATGGATAGCGAAAATGCAGAAGGTAGTCATTTGAAACATAGAGCCGCCACTGGCTACTACCACACTACCTTCTACGCTTCATGTCAACAAGGTTGGATAATGCATTTGTAAAGAAGATAGAATATCAAGAGCAGATTGTGAGTGGTGAAGAGATGCTGCGGAGACATCCTACGAAGCATTAATTGTCCAGAGGCAGAAGAAGTCAACAACTAGCTAGAGGAGTTGTTGACTAGAGGTGAGGTGTAAAACAACCAGTTAGGATGTCCTACCCTCCAAAATAGCATTTATGACAAACAGGAGTTAACTTGATGCTTCTTTCCAAGTTAACTCACTGTTCCACTAATCAAGCATGTCTATTTCCACTAATTATGGATGTCTATTTTGGATTTCCACTAATTATGGATATCTATCTCCACTAATTGTGGATGTCTATTTTGGAGACACTTTTGTATTTGGAGTTCTCTTTTAGTTTAGTTTCAGTTAACTAAAGTAGAGTTCCAGTTAACTGCTAGGTTACCTACTTTTAGACATAGGAATAAATCTTGCAGATTGGCAATAACTCATTGTGAACTCAAGGAGATTTCAGGGTTGCCTACTCCTTTGAGCTTCTATAAATAAGAACCTTTGCTCATTATTTTGTAACATTTATTACTACACAAAATTGCTGCGCCATTGTGCCAACAAGCTTGCAAGTCTATATTTGTTCACTCTTGGATGAGAGTTGTTTGGTTTGATAAGCAATTGTGTATGATTTCGTACCTTTGCTGTCCCAAATCTTTGTAATTCGTTGAGAAAGTTTCAAGAAATAAATCAAAAGGCACATGCAATTTGATCCAAAGTTTCAAGTTCTATCAACGTCTTGTTCTTATAGTCTGTTATTTCAATCTACCCCTTGGATAGGTGCCATCACCTCCTTGGGAATTTTGATGTTGATGATTATCGTTTGATGTTGTGTAATGATCTGTATTTCAGCCTACACTTTGGACAGGTGTCGTCACCTCCTCAGGAATCTTGATTTCTAGTTCATCGTCCTTTGTTGTTTGTAGTAAGTTGCATCCCAGCCTATACCTCGGATAGGGGTTCCTACTCCTTGGCAATCCTGAGATTCAGCTTACCGTAAGAGTGTTTGCTTGCATAAGACCTTATTCCAACATAGATCTGAGAGTTCAGAGCCTTCAGATGCGTTCTGAGAGACAGTTGGCCCGAGTGATCCAACCATCCCATTCCCGCTTCTATGGCCCTCTTGTTCTGCTTATCTAGAGGAGATAGGATAGATTAAAAGTTAGCCTAGTTGTAGTTAAGATCTGCAAAAACCAGAGAAAACCTTAGCTGCAACGCATTTTGTTTATGCACCCTTGTGTCCTGCCTGTTGAGTAAAAAACATAGGAACATTAGTCCATTTTACTTTTACGCAAACATCAACAAACACGAGGGAGCTTCCCCTCCATAATTTGAAGAGTAGTCATCACGCATTTTGCATAGCTGTCCGTTTCCAATAAGCACTCCAGAGGTGCTAATTGAAATGCCAACATACCTGAAAAAAGTTGGAGTTTTTGACAAGGTGCTGTAGTTACAGCCAGCAAGCTGGAACCTCCAAAAATGGACGCCACAACCAGAAATGATCTCCATTGGTGATGAAACTTGAACATAATGCAATAAGAGTCCTATGCGCCACACTTAATCCAAACAAATAATGATAAAACTCAATTGGAAGCTCCAAAAACCCAACACCACACCCATGATGGTACGTTCAGCTGCAAGGATAATAGGTCCAGCCAAAGTCAACTCAAATAGTAAACAAGCTCACAAATCTCTCCTTCAATCGGCCTCCACAAGACTGATATGCAATAACCTCTGCCAAAACTGAAATATAAATCTCCATCGTTAAGCACAACTATGATTTTTGTATGAAACCACCATGAAATCCTCCAAACTGTGATTGGGATGTGTTGTACCCAAAATAAATTTTTGGCATTCTGCTTAAATTGAGCTAAATCATGTAAAAATGCCGTCAAACGTCTATTTTAGGTCAAACCAAACATAGGGTTTTTGCGGGTTTCTGTCAAGGAACATATGTGCAAAATTTGAAAAATCGAAAATTAGGGTTTCGTACCCCTATTTTTAGGGAAACCCCTGAAAATAGGACCTTCCCGGAAATGATTGAAAATGATTTTGATAGGATTAATTGAATTCACGATCACACTGATCAAGTTAGAATCATCAAAAGACCTGTTTTACTCTGGTGGGTCTATTTCTGTTTTTTAGGAACAAAGTTAGGAGCTCCAGAGCCATTAATGGCAGATTGGCCAGTACCAGGTGTTGAAAGCTAAGCTTCAAAAGCTTCAACGACGCAATCATGGCGGAAAAGGTTGAAAGGATGCTGTTTGAGGAAGGGGATTCTAGAAACCGGAAAAGGCCAAAATTTGGCTAACTCTAGAAATGCTACCAAGGAGAAGTCAGTTCAGAATGCTAAAAGGCGCCTTTACTGGAGAAAGGCACCCTTGGATCTCAAGGGCCAAATACAGTCACCTGATTTGTCCGAGGCAGTCATCCTCAACGTTTTCCTGCTAGCTCGACAATGAAACATTCGGCAAGATCATCTGATAAAGTGATCACCGACAAATGTCAACAGAGTGCGAAGAGGCTATTATAAAGAGATCCAAAGAACGACAAAAACTAAAAAGATGCCGTTTGACGAAGGAGATTCTGGAAATTGAAAAAGGCCAAAATTTGGCTAACTCTGGAAATGCTACCAAGGAGAATTCGGGCACATGTGCTAAAAGCGCCCTTACTGGAGAAAGGCACCCTTGGATCTCAAGGGCCAAATATAGTCACCTGATTTGTCCGAGGCAGTCATCCTCAGCATTTTCCTGCTGGCTTGGCAACGAAACATTCAACAAGATCATCAGATTCAGTGATCACCGACAAACATCAACGGAGTGCGAAGAGGCTGTTATCAAGAGGCATCCAAAATGGCTGCCTAGCTTGAAAAAGGCGCCCTTGCTGAAGAAAGGCGCCCTTTCTTTTGGGCACTCAGATGCTGTCAAATGCCTGAAGGACCCCTAGGATGATTTTCTCTGTTTGGATCAACCTTGACAACGAAACCGTCAACAAAGGATTGCGACAAGGCAATCATTTGATGACGGAGATCAAACTGAAATAGTTTTCAACAAGAAATAACTGATTAAAAGGAGCAAAGCGCCCCTACTGATGAAAGGCACCCTTGCTCGTCGAGGCGTTAAACTGACATTCAGGGGCTAAGACACCAGTCATCCTTTTCAAGATCGAGCTGGTCACTTGATGAGTCGTCAAGCGAGATTGTCCGACTTGTCAGTCAACGAGGATATCAAATCAAAGCACAGGAGGTCTAAATGAAGAAATTGAAGAATAGACAATGAAAATTGACTAAGGCAAGTGCAAAAGCGCCCTTGCTGAAGAAAGGCGCCCAGTCTTCTGGAGCCTCAAACTCAGTTTTCCGGATTAGCATCTCCCAGACACATCTCTTCAGCACGGATCCAGCTCAACAGTGAATCTATCAGCAGCTGATTAGGATCAACTGATCAATCTGCAACGAAGATCAAACAGAGGTTATTCAACGTGGAAAAATGATAAAACTTGTTCAAACTCAAGAAGGACGCCTAAAAAGTCAAAGAGAAGTTTGTTGACTTGAGTTGAGATTTTGGAGGCAAACTTGGCCAAAACGACCCACAATCATTGGAAATCAGCTTTTAGAACTCCAGATCAGGCCAAATCAGTCTTCAATCATGAGTTGGTGCCCATACTTGATGCATTCAGGCATTAATCACTATGTATCAAGCTTGGACATCATTATTCATTGTTTGTCTTTGTAGGTTGGATCTCAAGAACAACCATTTGCTCTCCAAGGCGTATTTCCAAGATCTGACAGAGCTTTTGGATCGTTCTTGATTATTTTTGAAGATTAGTGGCACAAAGGGATTTCTTCTCAGAGGTTGCATCCAGAAGCATATTTTTACAGAAAAGCAGAAAATAACTTCCAATCTTCTTGTCTTTTTCCTCTCTTCTTGTCTCAAATCTTCTTGCATGTCCAAGAAAACAACAGATAATCACAGATTTGACCAGCTGGATATGATCAACATAGCATATTCAACAAAACCCACGTGCTAGATTTTACCAGAAAAAGCTGCCTTGCTGCCCCTATTTTTTAGGGTTTCTGGAAAAAGTCACAATTTCAAAACTCAGACAAACTGGGTTTGTTCAGCTTTGAAGCGCCAACAATACCCATGTGTTAGATTTTTCCGAGAAAAATAAGCCTCTGCTGCCTCAAAAACCTTTGCCCCGAAGGGCTCTTGCATGTACAAGGAAAAGTGATTTTTTGGGAGTTCTGACATTTTGGGTCCATTTAGAAAATTATTCCAAGTAAAACCCACGTCTTAGATTTTTTTTAATAAAAATTACCCCTCGGCAGGCTATTTTTAGTAGTGGCAGAAAAAGTTGTCTGAACACATCCATGTTTACAGTCAACAATCGAGTTTTTCAGAATATAGTACTCTCAAGCTGAAATCAAGACCAAAACGGTCGTGCTTCACGACTTTCTGAAAACACTTGACACGAGCATGCATGAAGTGAAGCCCGTAGTCAAGTTGGACGCATTGGAAGGCGTAAATGACATCACTGTTCAACGGATAGCAAAATACGGAAGGTAGTCATTCTAAACACAGAGCCGCCATGTAAAGACCCTGGCCTGTGGTATATGATTTTTGGCAATTGTTTTTGTTTGATAATCTCCAACTAACAACTTGGAGTGTTTCCGTGAGTATAGATTTTGGCGAACAACAAATTGAATTTCAAGTAATGACAATTTAGAATGCATTCATAGAGTTATTTCTTTCAATACAGCAACATTTTCTCAATGCTTAATATGCATCAGATATGACTCTCACAATACCCAGAAATACTTATCAACATATCACAAACTCAGTAAATGCTTCAAACTACATTGGCAACATGATTATAGCAGACTAGACATTCCTAATTAGCATAGATATTGACTGTTCATTTCTTTAAGACTGCCAGACATACATATCAGACTTACGTTGAACTGATTCCGATGTCATATAGTGGTCTTCAAGCTAGTTGGACATTTCAGAAATGATTACAAAGCTTAGATCTGATTTTATTCAACTGAAATACAGTTCTGGGTGAAGGGTGGTCTGAAAACCACATACTGCTGTTCAATATTTGCTTTTCACTACTCACAGCTGATACAGTGCATTCTTTGAAAGACCCTTAACAACAGACTGACCCACATGCTGCAATAATGTTAAGTCTGATACAGAGCTAAGAGAAACGAGTTTCTGGGCATTTAAAACTATGATATTGACTCAGATTTAATGCAGCAACTGATACTCTTCTAACTCAGACTTGCAACAATACACAAATAATACTGTCTGAAGGAAATATTGAAATGCTCAGACCTGATTGAAGTTTGTTTCAGACTGGAAGAGATAGAGTCGTCCCCAATCTCGGAGCTGGATGAGACGCCCTCAAAGGTTTCCTGTTTGCAGTCAAAACTCATGGAGAAAGATTCGTTCAGCTTCAGGGAAAACACATGCCTCTGGTAGCACCACAAGACACTCGTCCCAACTCCTCATATGACCTGCTAAACCTTCTACTAATGTCCACGTCCCAGCTGGGAGAGATTACACAAGTCGTTTCTCTCTCAAGAAGACACGTCCTTCACCAAACTGCTCAGTTCTTAAAAAACGTAGCTGGTTCAAGGGATGTTTGTTGGTATTGGCTGCGACCAGGTATCTGAACAAGCCACGGCCTCAAGAGCTAAAGGTTGCTCACAAACGCGTATCCATGTAGGCGCAAAAATCTCAGGAAACTATGACTGCGAAAATCAGGTATCGAACTGTAGTTAGCTTCACCATTTTTTTCAAACTTTACTACGCAGAAACAACCTGAAAGCACTTCAAAATCTGGCTAGGACTGATATCTCACAGTCGAAGCAAGAGCTAGGGTTCCAAACCCACGACCAAGGAGATGTGCTATTTTCAGAGAAAGTGTTCATTCAAAAGCGCCTCGAAAATGAGCTTTTTTTCAATATATCTCCTCAAGCTCGAAAAATGACTTATTTCATTTCTTTTTATTTGCCCTTGCAAAAATAATAAAGTGACTTTGTATAGTTTCCTTAATAAAATATTTCCTCTTAGTCACTTTAATCAATTTTCATAAAGTCACCTATAAGAATAATTTAATTAATTATTTAATATTACCTTAGAGAACTTAGGTAATAACTAAACAATTAAATAAACAACTCCCTTTTTTCCACCAATTGCCTTCGGGAGTTAAAAGGCATCGAAGCATTCAGAGAGCTAGGTGGGAGGGGACATTACAGTCCTCCCTTCCCGAAATTGCTTGTCCCCAAGCAATTGCAAACTCGGGTGCTGAAGAATATGCTCATTCTCCCATGTGGCATCCTCAGCTGGCAAATCTTTCCATCTCACCAGATACTCTTTGACCACCCTGTTCCTCAACCTTCTCTCTCGTGTGTCAACAATCTCCTCAGGGACTAGGACCAAATGTCCCTCCTCGTCCAATGGTGGAAGCTCTAAAGAAGAAGTAACCTGCTGTCCTAGTGCCTTTTTAAGGCACGAAATATGGAACACATTATGAATCTTGCTGCTCTCTAGCAGCTCCAACTCATATGCTACCTCTCCCACCCGCCTGATAATCCTGTAAGGTCCATAGAATCTGGGTTTGAGCTTCTCAGCTCCACTCTTCTTAAGAGAAGACTGTCTGTAGGGTTGTAAGCGAAGGTATACCAGATCTCCAACCTCGAAACTGCGCTCAACCCTGTGTTTGTCAGCATATGTCTTTTGCTGATTTTGCGCCACCTGAAGGTTATCCTTGAGTGCTCTCAAGATATCCTGACTCTCCTGAATCCAATCCTTGGCTTTGGGAGCCCTGCTGTCATCAAAAGCCATCTCCATAAATGAAGGTGCATCGTAACCGTATAAAGCTCTGAAAGGACTCATCCCAATGGACATATGATAAGTGGTGTTATAACAATACTCTCCCAAGTGCAACCACTTGACCCATGCCCGTTGATGCCCTGCAATGTAGTTGCGCAAGTACCCCTCAACCCATTTGTTTACAATTTTTGTCTGTCCGTCTGTCTGAGGGTGATAACTCGTGCTCGGAGTCAACTCCGTACCTGCCAACCTAAACAACTCCTGCCAGAATGCACTCATGAATCTACTATCCTTGTCACTGACTATGTTCCGGGGTAGCCCATGCAATCTAAAGATTTCCCTGAAAAATAACTCAGCCACCTGCGGTGCCTTGTACTCAGTCGGAATGGCAAGAAGTGAGCGTACTTTGTCAACCTATCCACCACCACAAAGATACTATCTCTCCCATGTACCTTAGGTAGTCCTGTGATGAAGTCCATAGAAATGCTCTCCCATTTCTGCTCTGGGATAGGTAATGGTTGTAGTAATCCGGCTGGATGCGTATGCTCTGACTTGTTCTGCTGACAAGTCACACACTCCCTAACATGTCTCAATACATCATCCTTGAGGCCCTTCCAAGAGAACCTCTCTCTGACCTATCTGTAAGTTTTGAAATAGCCCTGATGGCCTACTAAGGGAGTGTCATGAGAAGCCTGCAATATCTTCTCCTTCAATCTAGACTCTGGCACCAAGTAAATTCTATCCTTGTAGTAAATCACATCGTCCACCACTCGGTACCTGTCGTCCCGAATCAACTCATCCATGAACTCACAAGCAAACTTATTCTTGGAGTACTCTACTAGCAAGAGGGATTTCCAGTCTACGGAAATCTCTGAAAGTGAGCAAGTTGAAGGTCTCCTGGAGAGGGCGTCTGCCACAACATTCTTTTTTCCCTTCACGTACTCGAAATCAAAGTCATATGCCTGTATCCTGCTAACCCACTTTTGCTGCCTCTCATTGAAATCCCTCTGCTCCAAGAAGTATCTGAGATTGTTGTGGTCGGTCCTCACCACAAACTTCCCTCCAACTAAGTATTGTCTGAATTTCGCCAAGGCATGCATAATGGCAAGCATCTCCTTATCGTAGATGGAGTATAGTCTCTCTGGTCCCCTCAACTTACGACTCTCAAAAGCTATGGGGTGTCTATTTTGCATCAACACCGCTCCTATGCCCTCACCTGAGGCATCATACTCCAAAACAAACGGCTGTGTGAAATCGGGAAGCGCCAATACTGGGAAACTACTCATCACTTGCTTGAGCTTATCAAAAGCTCGTTGTGCATCCTCTGACCAACTAAATGCACCTTTCTTTGTCAAATCTGTCAAAGGTGCTCCCAACTGTGAAAATCCCCTCACGAACTGCCTATAGTAACTGCACAATCCAAAGAAGCCTCGTAACTCTGTGAGTGTCCTAGGTGGTGGCCAATCAAGTATCGCCTGTATCTTCTCCTGATGGACCTGTACTCCCTCTGCACTGATCACATGCCCCAAATATAATATATCTTTAAGGCCAAATTCGCATTTTGAAGCCTTAGCGTAGAGTGACTGCTCCTCCATGATACTCAAGACCTCGTCAAGATGTCTCAAGTGCTCCTCCCAAGTCCGACTGTAAATGAGCAAGTCATCAAAGAACACCAATAAGAATTTACGCAACTGCTTATTGAATATATGATTCATGCAGGACTGAAATGTGGCAGGTGCGTTTGTCAAACCAAATGGCATGACCAAGAACTCATAGTGCCCATAATGACAACGAAATGCTGTTTTGTGTATGTCCTGTTCTCTGACCCTTATCTGATGATACCCTGAACGAAGATCAATCTTTAAAAAATACACTGCCCCATGAAGCTCATCCAACAACTCATCTATCCTGGGTATAGGGTACCTGTTCTTGATGGTTTTCTTATTAAGAGCCCAGTAATCAATGCACATCCGCATGGTTACATCCTTCTTCTTCACGAAAACCACAGAAGAAGCGAATGGACTGGAGCTCGGTCTAATGTGTCCCATCTCAAGCAATTCTTTGATTGCTTTCTCGATCTCATCCTTGAATTTCTCAGAATGACGATAGGGGGTAGTGATCACTGGTTTGGCCCCCTCCTCTAGCTCAATGGTATGCTCAAAACCACGATCAGGTGGTCTCCTTGGAGGTATCTCTCCAAAAACCCTATCATGTTTACCCAATAGCTCCTGAATGTCAACATGATATGGCTGCCCTGAATCTAAAGACTCTTTGGTGGTGATTAAACACTCTGCTGCCCAAGCTATGTCATCATGCCAAAAAATGCTCTCCATGCATCTAGCAGACACAACCTTGGCTGATCCATTAGTCATGCCTCTAAGCACCACTCGTTGCCCCTCTGTTGTCCTGAACTTGAGTTCCATGGTCTGAAAGTTCTGAGAATATTTCCCTAATGAGTGTAACCACTGAATCCCAAGTATAGCATGAGTGTCACCCAAATCCACCACATAGAAATCATCTGTGGCTGTGTAATTACCCAATGTAATAGGCAACTGTGGGACCCTCCGAGTGCACCTCAATTTATAGCCATCTGCCACCATCACATTAAACCCTTCAAAGTCCTCTGTGGGTAGCATATGTTTATCAACTAGGGCTGCATCAATAAAGTTGTGGGTTGCCCCACTATCAATCAACACACATATGCGATGTCCCTGTAAAACTCCTCTAACTCTAAAAGAGTTGAATCTAGGAGTGCCCGGTAAGGTAGCAATGATACCACTCTTACCCTCTCCCTGAGGCTGCTCCTCATTTGAACTGCTGTCATCACTATCCTGAGAAGGCTCGTCATCACTGCTCTCATCCTCGGTCACAACCTCGATAAGGTGAGCCTTGCTTTTTCCTAGGCAACGGTGACCTGGCTCCCAATGTTCCTTGCAATGGTAACAAATTCCCTTAATTCTGCATTCCTTGCGATACTCCTCATCTGGATCACCTTTCTTGTTTCCCTTTTTCTGAAAAGGCTTCTTGCCCTTGTTCTTCTGAGGAACAATAGGTTTAGAAGAGATTTTGTTGTCAGGTGTGGATAACTCCATGTCTCTCGCCCTAGTGATCGCATTTTGTAGGGAATTGGATTTGAAAGCTTTAATCCAACCACGAAGTGGTTCGAATAGATCCTCAATAAAGAGCTGCTCTGAAATATCTATCACCATAACTGCCAATTGCTGAAACTCTGAGATATATGTGTCTACTGATCCACTCTGCTTAAGTTGTGCTAACTCCCGGAAATGAAGCTCTGGATCCCTCTGATCAAATCTGTCCATAATTTTCTGTGTGAACCCAAATAGGAAGTGATGTTGGGATGCCCTAAAGTGACAAGCCCATGATACCACCACTCATGTGCCTCACCATCCAAGTGTAGCGTAGCATACTTAATAGCCTTTGTCTCCAACATGGGGTTTAGCTGGAAATAAGTGTCCAACTTTTGTACCCATGCTCTGGCTGTGCATTTACTAGACCCGTCAAAGGAAGGGATAGTGAGTTTTCCAACCTTGCGTCGTAGATCCTGGTTCTGCTGTCCTCTATTGTTGTTTCTGGGTCTATTCCTATACTTGATAGTGCAAAAATCCGGCAATGACATGGCAGCATGAAATTCATCTCCCAACGATTGATATTCTCTCAAATAATCTGTAAATCCCTCTCCTTGTGCTTGCTGCTCTTGATTTCCAGCAGGCTGTCCTCCCAAGAATTGAGGCATGAGAGGCCTCGGAGTCACCCTGCTAGCTATCCTAGCATGGTTATGTGCTGGTATATTGGTGTTGCTGGCCTCTACATTGTTATCATGACCGTTTGTCCCATTGTTACCATTATTCCTATCACCCAAGAGCTGGTTTAAGAGTTGAGCTATCTGTTGTTGACCTCTAGCTAGGTCATGAAGAATTTGTTGAGTGCTACCCTCGGGTATGTCATGCCTATCACCTATGATATCTTCTTCAGATGATGAATCGGTATCAAAAGGACCAACACCTCTTCTCCTTTCTCTTCTGTATGTTATAAACTCTCGGTTATCAGGATTCATAACATCCCACTACCACACAAGCAGGCAGGAAGCTGGCTCTGATACCACTGTAAAGACCCTGGCCTGTGGTATATGATTTTTGGCAATTGTTTTTGTTTGATAATCTCCAACTAACAACTTGGAGTGTTTCCGTGAGTATAGATTTTGGCGAACAACAAATTGAATTTCAAGTAATGACAATTTAGAATGCATTCATAGAGTTATTTCTTTCAATACAGCAACATTTTCTCAATGCTTAATATGCATCAGATATGACTCTCACAATACCCAGAAATACTTATCAACATATCACAAACTCAGTAAATGCTTCAAACTACATTGGCAACATGATTATAGCAGACTAGACATTCCTAATTAGCATAGATATTGACTGTTCATTTCTTTAAGACTGCCAGACATACATATCAGACTTACGTTGAACTGATTCCGATGTCATATAGTGGTCTTCAAGCTAGTTGGACATTTCAGAAATGATTACAAAGCTTAGATCTGATTTTATTCAACTGAAATACAGTTCTGGGTGAAGGGTGGTCTGAAAATCACATACTGCTGTTCAATATTTGCTTTTCACTACTCACAGCTGATACAGTGCATTCTTTGAAAGACCCTTAACAACAGACTGACCCACATGCTGCAATAATGTTAAGTCTGATACAGAGCTAAGAGAAACGAGTTTATGGGCATTTAAAACTATGATATTGACTCAGATTTAATGCAGCAACTGATACTCTTCTAACTCAGACTTGCAACAATACACAAATAATACTGTCTGAAGGAAATATTGAAATGCTCAGACCTGATTGAAGTTTGTTTCAGACTGGAAGAGATAGAGTCGTCCCCAATCTCGGAGCTGGATGAGACGCCCTCAAAGGTTTCCTGTTTGCAGTCAAAACTCATGGAGAAAGATTCGTTCAGCTTCAGGGAAAACACATGCCTCTGGTAGCACCACAAGACACTCGTCCCAACTCCTCATATGACCTGCTAAACCTCCTACTAATGTCCACGTCCCAGCTGGGAGAGATTACACAAGTCGTTTCTCTCTCAAGAAGACACGTCCTTCACCAAACTGCTCAGTTCTTAAAAAACGTAGCTGGTTCAAGGGATGTTTGTTGGTATTGGCTGCGACCAGGTATCTGAACAAGCCACGGCCTCAAGAGCTAAAGGTTGCTCACAAACTCGTATCCATGGAGGCGCAAAAATCTCAGGAAACTATGACTGCGAAAATCAGGTATCGAACTGTAGTTAGCTTCACCATTTTTTTCAAACTTCACTACGCAAAAGCAACCTGAAAGCACTTGAAATCTGGCTAGGACTGATATCTCACAGTCGAAGCAAGAGCTAGGGTTCCAAACCCACGACCAAGGAGATGCGCTATTTTCAGAGAAAGTGTTCATTCAAAAGCCCTCGAAAATGAGCTTTTTTTCAATATATCTCCTCAAGCTCGAAAAATGACTTATTTCATTTCTTTTTATTTGCCCTTGCAAAAATAATAAAGTGACTTTGTATAGTTTCCTTAATAAAATATTTCCTCTTAGTCACTTTAATCAATTTTCATAAAGTCACCTATAAGAATAATTTAATTAATTATTTAATATTACCTTAGAGAACTTAGGTAATAACTAAACAATTAAATAAATGACTCCCTTTTTTCCACCAATTGCCTTCGGGAGTTAAAAGGCAACGAAGCATTCAGAGAGCTAGGTGGGAGGGGACATTACACGCCACCGGTTACTACCACACTACCTTCCACATTCCATGTCAACAAGGCTGGATGATGCAGTTGCAAAGAAGATCAAATATCAAAAGCAGTTTGCAAGAGGCTGAAAAAGTCAACGACTGGTCAAAGGAGTTGTCGATTCAAGATGCCGAGGTGTCAGACACCTAGTTGGGATGTCCTACCCTCGAAATGGAATTTATGGCACTTAAAGTTGACTTGATGTCTCATTCCAAGTCAACTCAAAATAGCATTAAATGTGACTGGAGTTAACTTGATGCCCCTTTCCAAGTTAACTCCAGGTCCCACAGATCATGTATGTCAGATCCCACTAATTGAGGATGTCTTATTTGACTTCCATAATTCGTGGATCTCAGATCTCCACTAAACGTGGATGTCTATTTTGGAGGCACACTTTGTAATAAAGTTCACCTTTAGTTTAGTTTTAGTCAACTGAAATAATTTCCAATTGACTCTTTGTTTAGTTTCAATTAACTGAAGTAAATTTCCTGTTAACTGATTGCTCACCTACTTTTAGACATAGGAATAAATCTTGCTAATTGATTGGCAAGAATTGATTGTTAACTCAAGGAGATTTTAGGGTTGCCTACTCCTTTGAGTTCCATAAATAAGAGCCTTTGGCTCATTATTTGTTTAACTTTTACTTGCTATTCAAAATTGCTGTGCCATTGCTTCCAACAACTTTGAAAGCTAATATTTGTTCACTCTTGGATGAGAGTTCATTGGTTTATCGTAATTGTGCATGATTTCGTGCCTTTGATGTCCCAATCTTTGTAATTCGTTCAGAAAGCTTGAAGAAAGAAATCAAAACGCACATGCAATTTGATCTAAAGATTTGAGTTCCTCCATAACGTCTTGTGTTTAAATAACTTGTTGTTTCATTTCCCTCCTCGGATAGGGGTTCCTCCTCCTTGGATATTTGTTATTAACAGTTGTCGTATGATGTTGTTTAATGGATTGACTTTCAACCTATACTTCGGGACAGGGGTTCCTCCTCAGTAAGTTTGTTGGTCAAAACATCGTAATTTGTTGTTTCTAGTAAGTTGTAATGTCCCCATTTTTGTGAGCATCAGAGTTCGGTGGATTTAGGCTATTCTTGGCCCTCGTAGGCTAATATGTTTGGTTAGAGAGTCCCTTTTTGGCAGTGAATAGTGGTTTCTCTCCTTTAGCGCCTCATGTGGGTTCAAACTTAGCCTTCGGTTGACTCAGTTTCACATACTTACTATTTATAGTAAGTCACTATTTAGGGTTTCTATTTTTAGTTGGGCATCCGATCACATGGAGAACAGGGAGAGTCAACTCTTGGTTCATACGACATAGCAATCAGACAAGTATTTCAAGAGATATTAAAGTTTAAGTGACTTAGGTGATTTATTTAAATATTTAAATGTTATTATAAAGTAATAAAGTAACTTTATAATAATAAAGTCACTTTAATATCATAAAGTGCATTAAGTGAATTTTAAAGTGGGAATAATCTTTTATCCCACATTGGCCAGAAAAGTGTTTGAGCTCTCACAAGAAAAGAATAAAAAGGAACTTAAGAGCTCATTCTCATCATCCAGGATTTGATATTTGTTTGAGAATTTCTCTTTGGCGTTTGGTGAAGGGAGCCCTAGGGTTTCTGTCAGTGTATCGGCATTGGAGAGCATAGCTGCTTCATTGCAACAACATTCTAAGGTTTTGAAATATCAGCTGAAGGTGCTCACTATTGGCTTCATCTAGAAGTCAAGTTTGTACTTCATTAGATTTATAGGAGAGTAAACGCTTCATCTTTCATTATCAAAAGATTGTAATCCAGGTATGCCCTATTGTAAAAACTTTCAAAAGTGAATCAACAAAATTATCTATTTGCTGCAGTAGGGTTTTATAGTTTCATTTCTAGTATTTTAGTTGCATGCCTGACGTTATATTATTAAAAGAAAATACACAAAAAGGGAAAATATACAAAAAACACAAACCCTAAGCCGAGCTTCAGAAGTAGGAAGGAGACGAGTTCTTACAGTGGTATCAGAGCCTGAATCCTACCATCCTGTGTTTTTGTTTCTGAAGCCAAAAGAAAATTTCAGTTTGCTAGGGCTTGATGATTTTTTATGAATTTTAGAATATCTAGCATATTGATCAAAGTTTCAGAATATCAGGGGTTTAGAAGATTAAATATTAAAGGAGTCGGGGCTTAAGGGAGAGCAGCCAGATAAAGACAATTTCTGGGTATTTATTTAATTTTGGAGTTTTGAATTAAGACGTCAGTTGAGAATTTCATGACAGCCCGATCAATAATATACTCTAGCAAATAAAGACAAATTGCAGAAAAGAGCCGCTACTAGACAAACAAGAATATTATAAGGATCGATTTAATAGAGACACTTTCCACCTTGACCTGTTGGGTCCTGCTTGCCAAGATATTATCTTTATTTCTGCCACCAGTTGGGAGTCATCACTCAAGGAAGTCGATATTATTTTGGGAAGTTTCTCTGCCGCAAAAGACAAGCATGAGGAGATGTGGCCTCTTATCTACCGTTGGAGATTGATACAGAAATAGACAAAGTGCTAAAATAAGAGGAAAATTGTGAAATTTTTAAGAGGTCGAGGATTCTTATCGAATGGTAAAATTCACAAGTTATCGGGAGCTGCTCTTCTAGTTAGCGGATAAAGACAAATAGCTTCCATCATTTGAATTTATCAAGGAGATTGGGTCTTTGAAAGTTAAATTGCCAGCATCATTAAAGACAAAGAATCGATTTTAATTTGAGTTCGATTATTTGCTCAAGGGAGTCGACAAATATTATATTTAAGAGAGATGCCACCTTAGCATTTATTCAAGGCTTAGCTTCGGAAAAGACAATGCCTTCTGTCATTGATTCGCCAGCAGCTTATGATTGCCACGAGTTTAGTTTGGTCTCCAACGTTGCTTAAGATAAGACAATCAGGTTTATTGAAGGAACCACTTAAAGCTCTTTGGTTTGGAAGAAAATCGAATAAGTCAAGAAGGCGACGTATTGGCTTGGAACGACATCCACCCAGCAGTTGGAACAATTTTATTGATCGGAGGATGGATGATTAAGTAAACAATGAAGTCGTCTTTTCTGTAGATGAGACAAAGGTAACAAAGGTCAAGAATTCGTCAGAGTTTGTCTTTGACGGGAGCAGTTTGGAATAGAACAAGATATTAAGAGAGACGCAATAAGAATAATAATAATAATAAGACGCTGTTCAGTGATTGCAATTTGAACTCAGAAAATATGGTTTGCTGTCACTGTAATCTGAGTTGCCATAGTTGCTTTTGAAATTGACAAAGTATGATGTGTTGCTGGGTATATATATATGTTCAAGGGTTTAGTTGCATTGGCATTAGTGATTTGTTGGAGTTTCCTGGACAATACAATTGAATACGAGGACTGTATGTGAATTGCTTGTGAAAATGTTCACTCAACAATTGCATGACAATCGTTTGTCTTAATGTCTCCTAGCTGTACTTGTAGTCCATTCATTACCACCAGTAGTCAGACAACTGTTTGACGAAATGTTCCAATGCTGAGAGTGAAATTTTACATAAGAATTATGGCTTCTAAATTTGCTGATGAGGTAATGGTTGCTTATGAAGAGTATAGAGCATTTCCAGATAAGATCAAAGATCGTTTAGACTTTGAGCTATATGTGGAGCATCGGATGGAATATAACAAGCAAAGAAGCAAATCAAAGAAATGTGAGCAGCTAAGTGTTGAGAGCACCTTAAATAATATTCAGCAAAAACCTATGCCTTCACAACAAAGATTAGCTCGTAGCTTGCAGCAGTCTGAAGATTCCATTTCAAGATGAAGCTCATCACAAAACAAAAAGAAGAAATTGTGTTTCAATTGAAAAGGGCGCTACGATGAAAACCATGATTGCCTTTTGAGACCTAAGGGCAAGGCGAATAGAATAATGTGGCACCCTATGAGGATTCAAAACTTGAAAAAACCAACCAGCAAAGTAATGATGAAGAATCTGAGTCAGAACATGAGGTCTCTACATGTGAAGTATCCAGAAGTCTCTATGATGAATTTGGTTTAAAATGTGATAAGTTAGCGGATCATGATCTTCAACCTACAGATGGACACAAGGTTGAAAATGAAGTGGTGGTTGATAAGGAAATTGTACATCAAGAAAATAGTATGGTGGAGCCACAGAATGATATTCACAATATTCTAGAAGTTCTGATCAGCACTACTAATAATTTTGTTTCTCATGACAATAGTGATAAAACTTTGCAACAACATGAGACGACAGTGATTGCACATGTGCAAAATGATTCTACTGAGTTGTCGCAAGAAGGTACTCAAGATTTGGGTACTAATGGTGTAGTGTTTGATGTGGATTCATGTCATGGTGAGTCTGATTTTTCAAATCAGACCTTAGAAAACAAGCTAGAAGGCTCATGTGTTGGCATAGAATCCCAAGATTGTGAATTGGATGGTGATACAATTACATTGGAAGTGGAAGTGTGTGAAGATGTTGTCATATCAACAGCTTCTACCTTATCAATTGAGCCATTCCTTGAGGTACATAGCAGCAGTACCTTAGTTGCTAATGTGTGCATTGATGATAGAACACATGATGCTGCTGATCATGAGACGAGTGATGAGGATTCAGCCTCTTACTATAGTGCGGATTTGGGTGGAAATGATGAGTCACAGAGGTATCATCATCTGGCGGGGCAGTTGAAGGTTAGTGATGACATGATTGTTACAGTTTTGGAGCATTTTGATCTTGCTAGATAGATGTTGGCAACCTATGGTTGGAGTGCTCCTATGTCAGATGAGCACGGTGATAGTAGCCTCTCCCTAGTAGAGTTCCATGCACTCCGAGAAGCTATTGGATTATTGAAACATAATTATTTGCAGTTACTTGCTGATAGAGACTTTCTTCTCGAGTGGGATTGTATTTGTTATGATGCATTGAAGGGGAAGGAGGAGGAGGTTGATGAGCTCACTCATGAACTTGAGATGACTATGGACTCATTGCAGAGCACCTAGTTGGCACTTCGGGAGTTACAATCACGGTTGGAGGAGCTTACCGTGGAGTTCAGTTTGGCACAGTCTCCAGCAGTTGCAGTTATAGTACAGTTTCGTACAGTGGCAGTTGGTCATGATTTGACATCCACGGGTTGTAGTGAGGATGTGGTAACATCCATCTCGGATACAGGGGCAGTTGACTCAGTTGAGCTGAGTACTTTGACTAAGAGCAGTAGAAAATCACATGTTACATCAGTCTCTCTTGTGGTCAGTACTATGACAGATGGTGCAGGTTCGATAGCTGATAGCTCTTGTGTGGGTGTGGTGGATTTTCCAGATAGTTGTGTGTTAGTACATGACGCTATTCCATCATCTCCACAGGGGACTTGCAGAGTGTCATCTGGTTGGGAGTATGGCTGTCATGTTGATTTGTTTCCCTCTCCTGGAAGCAAATCTAATACATCATCCTATGCAGCTGATTTTGGATGCCAGCTTGTGTTTCAGAGTCAGAGTGATCAGCTGCTTGATTCTAGTATTGCTAATGATGAGCCATTGACCGAGGTTGGGGAATTTATCGCAACTACACAGTGAGGAGTGCTCATCATTTTTCTTTTGATCCACACGCGGAGGACTTGATGATGCATCGATGTGGATTGGTTCCGGGGTTATACCATCCATTGTGGGATGGGAGTTGGCCATCTTTAGAAGACCGGATTAGCGGTTGTAAGTTTCCAACTCAGTTGATTGTGGAGAATTGCTTGCAGGAACAATAGTCAGTTATCCATCATGCAGTCATGTATCCGACAGGGCTTGCTATTTCTATATTACATAGTGACTATGGTGTCAGTTGGCATGATGGCTTGGCGAGTTATCACATCCATGGGGGTTTAACAGAGGACAAAGAGAGATTTGGTACAACAGATGCTTCTATATGCTCTTATTTCCACATGACAGATGGATGTGAGTTCAAATTGTATTGGGATCCAGGTGGTGACAGGTTTGGCACTGAGTATTGGATGGATCCCATTGGGTTGCTTCACCACTCCTGGCAGGTTGAAGTTGGGATCAGTATTGAGCAACAAAAGTCTAGAGATGTTCTTCTTAGCAGGCCTCTATTCTGGGTTTGGGATCTAGGGATAGCTTGGGCAGTTGTGTTTATGTTGATGCTACAAGAGACAGTTAGAGATGTATGGGACACTTCATAGTTCTTCTTTTGGGCTTTCCAAGGAGTTGGGTTTCTTTGCAACAGAGATTGCTTGGGGACAAGCAATTTCAGGGAGGGCGGACTGTAATGTCCCCATTTTCGCGAGCATTAGAGTTCGGTGGATTTTGCCTATTCCTGGCCCTCGTAGGCTAATATGTTTGGTTAGAGAGTCCCTTTTTGGCAGTGAATAGTGGTTTCTCGCCTTCAGCGCCTCGTGTGGGTTCAAGCTTAGCCCTCGGTTGACTTAGTTTCACATACTATTTATAGTAAGTCACTGTTTAGGGTTTCTATTTTTAGTTGGGCATCCGATTACATGGAGAACAAGGAGAGTCGACTCCTGGTTCAGATAGCATAGCAATCAAACAAGTATTTCAAGAGATATTAAAGTTTAAGTGACTTAAGTGATTTATTTAAATATTTTAATGTTATTATAAAGTAATAAAGTAACTTTATAATAATAAAGTCACTTTAATATCATAAAGTGCATTAAGTGAATTTTAAAGTGGGAAATAAAGTTACTTTATTATCATAAAGTGCATTAAGTGAATTTTAAAGTGGGAATATATCTTTTATCCCACATTGGCCAGGAAAGTGTTTGAGCTCTCACAAGAAAAAAAGAAAAAAGGACTTAAGAGCTCATTCTCATCATCTAGGATTTGATATTTGTTTGAGGATTTCTCTTTGGCGTTTGGGGAAGGGAGCCCTAGGGTTTCTGCTAGCGTATCGGCATTGGAGAGCGTAGTTGCTTCATTGCAACAAGATTCTGAGGTTGTGAAATATCAGCTGAAGGTGCTCACTGTTGGCTTCATCTAGAAGTCAAGATTGTACTTCATCAGATTTACAGGAGAGTAAAAGCTTCATCTTTCATTATCAGAAGATTGTAATCTGGGTATGCCCTATTGTAAAAACTTTCAAAAGTGAATCAACAAAATTATCTATTTGCTGCAGTAGGGTTTTATAGTTTCATTTCCAGTATTTTATTTGCATGCCTGACATAATATTATTAAAAATAAATACACAAAAAGGGAAAATATACAAAAAACACAAACCCTAAGCCGAGCTTCAGAAGGTGGAAGGAGACGAGTTCTTACAGTCGTTTCCTAGCCCATACCTCGGATAGGGGTTCCTCCTCCTTGGCAGGTCTCATATCCAACTTACCGTGAAGAGCATTTGCTTGTATAAAACCTTATCCCAACGTATATCCGAGAGTTCAGAGTCTCAGCCATATTCTAAGGAGACGACGGATTCAAGTGATCCAACCAATCCATTCCCGCTCCTATGCCCTCATGCTCTATTTACTTTGAGGAGATAGGATAGATTTGAAAGCTAGTTTAGTCGTAGTTAAGATCTGCTGAAACTAGATAAAAGCTTAGCTACAATGCATTGTGTTTGTGCACCCTTGTGTCTTACCGTTGAGTACAAAAAGATAGGAACCTTGGTCTACTCTACCCTCTCTTATGCATTACATTAGCAAAGAGGGACTTCTCTTTAAATAACGAAGAAGTGTTGCAAAACATTTGTAATAGCTGAACGTTTACAATCAGCACTCCAGAGGTGCTAATTTAAATGCCAACAGTTTTCTGACGCCCACCGTGGGGCAACGAGGCATAAAACTTTAAGAAAAAGCTAACGCTTTTATGTCACGGGAATGATCCTCTGGCATCCGATTGCATGATCCATAGAAGAAGCAATGGATGGTAACAACAATAATGCTGGCAATAGGTGTCCACCTTCATTGCCTTGGGGTAATAGTATTGGACCTCTAGCTGTTCAAGTAAATCATGAGTTACCTGAAGGGTCAAGGAAGCACTTTCCCCAATTTCATGGCGATGGAAGTTGACACCCAGATGAACATTTTGCTGCATTGACAACGGCTTGCGTTGTCTTTCATGTACCACATGAAGACATCGTAGTGCGTCTGTTAGTGGAGACTCTTGTTGGGAAGGCTGCTGACTGGTTCAGTCACCTGAAGCCAGGCATTATTACAAGCTGGGAAACTATGAGCGAGAAGTTTTTGGCGAGATTCAAGCCCACTGAAGACAATCATATGTTGTTTACCCAACTTGCAAATTCAAAGATGGAGCGCAATGAACACATGAGGGAATTTTTATCAAAATTTAATTGTCTTGTTGCAAGAATTTCTTCCACGTTGAATCCATCACCGGAGATTCTGATGAGTTTTTTCATAAATGCTCTTCCATCAGAGATAGCCTTCTTCCTGAAGATGGCAAAAGAAACAAAGTTGAAGAGTGTGCAAGAACACGCCATCAGGTTGGAGGATAATATGATCACTTCCGGCTTGATGAAAACAAATTCTATCAGATCTCTAGCTCAACAACCATACCAGCCTAAGAGAGACAATCTTCAGCCATGGTTGCGAAGACCTCCATCAAGACCAATGATTGAAGCTGCACACAGTGCAGTATTTTGCTATTTCCATGACAGTGATGAACATACCGGATCCACGTGTCTTGAGAATCTAAGAATGACCCAAATCATGGGATACGCTGAAGCTGCTCCCAGTTCTAGTTTTGTACCAATAAGTTCGAATGTTGTCTTACCACAGAAGGAGAACTTCGATGGCGAATCTGCAACGGGATACTTTGAACCCATTATTATAGAAAAAGAAAAAGCATACCGTCAGTATGCTCTTGCGGTGAATCATTAAAATGTTTCAACGCCCATGTCTTGACGTACTCACTACCTTAAAGCATAGGAAGAAGAGGAAAAAAGACGAAAATCAAGCGAAAAGGGTGAAGAAGTGCCTTCCACTTCCAATCCCAGATCTTCACAGAAGAACGCTATGCCAGTTGCTCAAGAGACGTCTTCAGCAAATTTTGACATCATAGCTTCTATGGTGAAAACCAAGGTACAAATCTCTTAATTGGAATATCTTTAGGATCATCCAAAACAAGTAGATCAGATTTTCAATGTTGTAAAAATGCAGGCTGTGCTCAAGTCATCTGTTCTAGCAGGAGCAAAGCCTGAAACGTGTCCCTGTAATTATGTGACTCTGGCAGAGATAGAAATTGAAGATCAGAACATTGCTTGTTCTGAAAAGAGACTGACAGGGGACACAAGGTCATGGACACAGTTCGATGGAGGTTGTTCAGATTAAAAGCTAGTTTAGTCGTAGTTAAGATCTGCCAAAACCAAATAAATGTTTAGCTATGATGCATTGTGTTTGTGCACCCTTGTGTCCTACCGTTGAGTACAAAAAGATAGGAACCTTAGTCTACTCTACCCTCTCTTACGCATTACATTAGCAGAGAGGGACTTCTCTTTAAATAACGAAGAAGAGTTGCAAAACATTTGTAATAACTGAACGTTTACAATCAACACTCCAGAGGTGCTAATTTAAACGCCAATAGGATGGGGAGGTAGGTCCTCGCAAAGCCATCTCATTTAAAACGGCTCTGGGTATGGATGCCCCAAACTCGACGGAGGATTGAAAGATGCCACAGACCTCTTCCCAAGACCATTCTCCTTTCGGTCTGTGCGCTACTCTAAAACCCCCGTTCTTCATCCGCAACTCAGGCATGACCCCAAAAATATGTTTGGACAACATTGTTTTGGATAGAGAGGAGTATCTGAAGGATCACGCTTTGATTTGCATATTCATGAGAGTTTGGCCAGAGTTGTGCGACCTCAATGCCTAGATAAGTAATAATTGGAAAAAGTATATGCAGGATGAAATCAACATTTACCCTTGCGCAAAAGGTTTTTTTATTTTTGAATTCGAATCTTTGGAAGATAAGGAATTGATCCTCAATATATGCCCTTGGTTCTACCAAGGAGAATTTCAATGCATTAAGCCTTGGTTCCCCTCATGTGATCCTCGAATTGAGATGTTCTCCTGAACATTCCTCTGGGTAAGATTGCCCTACCTTCCTTTGCAACTTTGGGAAATTGAGTGTTTGATTGTAATTGCCAATGGTCTCAGTAAATATCACAACATTTCTAAAGAAACTATCAATTATGAAAACTCTACATATGCCCGGTTATGTGTTGAATTTGATTTGTCCAAAGGCCTACCAGCCGAAATCTCATTGAAAGTCAGAAATAGGCGTTGGAGACAACAGGGAGATTATGAAATGATAGCTTTTAGATGCAAAAATTGTTTCTCAACAGCCCATGGTACCCCCCAATGCAATAAGAACTAAGTAGCCGGTTCTTTGGGTTTTGGGCTGGGTCAGTCTGGTTGCTCTGGTTGGTCTTGGTTCGGTTCGCCTGTGGGTTCGACCGGGTCCTTCATTTTTGGGTCTGGTTAGAACCCAAGAGAACCCGGGCAGAACCCAGACAGAACCCAGGCGAACCAAGACAGAACCTGCGTGCCTAGGCATCCAAAAAGTGTTTTTTTGAGCATTTTTTTAATGTTTTATGGAGTTTGACTTTGACCCACGCCCAAGGGAACCCTAAAAGTGACCTCTAATCACTTCAAACACCTTAACTACCTCATTCTTATTCTATAGACCACCACAATCCTAATTCTAGAAATTAGAAGCTCAAATTAACATTCTTAAAGGCATTCAAAAAAATATTATCAGAACTGTTGGCAAAAACACAACAAAAGAAGAAAGCTCAAAGGGAAGCAATAACCCAGGAAAGCAAAATGGGAGAAGAATTAGACAGTACCCTGGATAAAGACAAAGAAAAAAGCATGGAGCTTCAAACCAGTGACAGTAAGGGAGGAAAGAAACCTTTCCTCAATAGTCCAAGAGGATAGCCTCCACCCATAGGCTACAGCTACAGGGAAAGGGCTTCCTCATGATTATCTTCTCATGGCTGCTGAAGCAACTAATCATTGACAAGAAGCCATGCTAATTCTACAACAAACTAAGTTCGGTAAGAACTCCTTTAAAAAGATAATGAGTGTTGCATGAAAGAATATCTATTTTTTAATTGTTTTGTGAGAAATAGCAATGGTTTGGAATCCAAAAACTTTTTCAGGATTTTGCCTTGATGTCTATCAAAATTGGTAAGCATTCAGATTTAATGAGATTCAAAGTGATAAAAGTTAACAAATATTTATGGACCTACAAGGTAGACTCTTATGTCGGCACTCAATCCAGTTCTTTGAAGATTCCTACCCAACAGAAAAATGGCTTGTATGCAATATTGACTCCATCTGAAGATCTTAAGGCTCTTCAATTCTTTCCCAAGCATCCCAAGATTTCAACAAGTTTATTGCTGAACTGCAGCTAATGGATAGAAGTAAAGTTGCATGTACAGGGATATGGGTGTGGCTTCGAATACAGTATCTGATACAGATACAGCAATTTTTCAAGACCCCCTAATATGGATGTGGCTGGATATTACAACTCTCTCTCTCTCTCTCTGAGACCAATGTAACAATGATACAAAATAATGTTTGAGACTGCAAGAAGACATCAAAATGGCTAGTGTATAAACAAATTCTTATGATTTCTGAAGAATGCTGATAACTCTACTCAGTTGGCTTCTTTTTTCAAAATCATACAAATTGAACCCTGGCATCAATAGACTCTGTATATCAAGCTACCACAATTCAAGTTTCAACGATGAATATTTATCATGCATGTTTTAAATGACATTCAAGTTTATGGTGGTTTTGTTGTTTATATGATGTTATGTGATATTCTAATCCTAATTCATGCTTCTAGGCTGCATATATATATATATTTTTACACCCAAGGCGAACGAACCCACCCCCAAAAAATTTTGCCAAACCGGCCCGAACCCGAACCCGAACTAGAAGCTACTTAGAATAAGAAGCAAGCTAATGTGCAGGGTGTAGTTACTCATCAACCTTCCTGGTGGATTGGGGTTGAATCCAGCCACTATGTAATTGCTCCTATGGCAAAGGATGATTCGTCTTCACAGGAAATGTCTCCTACTCAGTGCTCTCCTCCCTCAATGGCTCCACAAGCTCTAGATCAAAGGCATTCCCCTCTAACTCAAGTAGAACCACCTGCACCAATTTCATTAGAGTGTTCTAATTGCTAGTCTCCTTAGTCTTCGGTGATCTCAACAAGTTTAGTATCTGAAGAAGTGACAAAGCAGGAAATTTGCATCAGGTAGAATATCTCCTGCAAGTCAGAGGAGGAATGGACAGAAGTAAAAAGGAAAAAATCTCCTCCCTCAAGGGCTAAACATTCAATGACATTAAGATCAACAAAATTTGGGGAGAAAAATTAACTATTGTAAATGAGAAATATGTAATCTTGTTTCAAAATACTAATAATAGATGATTGCTATCTTCTCTGATCGCAATTTGCCTAAAAAAAAAAAAAAAAACCATTGGACTATATCAAATACTAAGATGACATAGAAACATCTACCGATTATTCTAAAAATAGCAATATTGACAGCTGGCTTCGTCGGTGCCTGAAACTAACTAAAAATAGTGTGGGGAAATCATCAAAATACTATAGAGAGAGGTGTTAGCAAAACCCAATTACTAGAGCTCCAAACAACACCTGTTACTGGCCAAAGGGTGGATAAACTGTCACCAAAGTTCCCTAACTGCAACCTGTTAGCCTATGAGAACTACCGAATAAACTAACTCTGCCACTCTACTGAACAAGTTATGAAGGGGACATTACAGTCCGCCCTTCCCAAAATTGCTTGTCCTCAAGCAATCTCAATTCTGAATGTTGTAGAATTTGCTCATTCTCCCAAGTTGCATCCTCCACTGGCAAGTTTCTCCATTTGACCAAATATTCTTTAATAACTCTCTTCCGAAGAGTCTGCTCTCTAGAATCTATAATGGCCTCTGGAATAAGTATCAACTTAACCTCCTCATCTAATGGTGGCAACTGTGATGAGGGAACCGCATTGTGTCCTAGTGTCTTCTTAAGCTTGGATATATGAAATACATTATGAACCCTGCTGCTAGTTTGTAACTCAAGCTCATAGGAAACCTCTCCAATCCTCTTGGACACCCTGAAAGAGCCATAGAATCTGGGTTTATGTAATGTCCCCATTTTTAGCACTACACTTCCCAGTGACTGTTGGCCTATTTCCAGACACCCGTAGGCAGGTCATAGGCAGAATTAGGGTTTCCAGCTGTTTGGAGGTCTCTTTTGTGGATTTAGGGGTTTGCATGTCGAAGTTTTGCAGTTTGGTTTATGGATTCCTTCTGGTTTTTCAGAGAGCTTCAAAGGGATGTGACATGCATTTCAATCAGGGGTTTGCATGTGTCATGTCCCCGATTTTGTGACGTTTAGAAACATAATTAAAATAATTAATCTTGTGATATCGCATAATTGTAATTGTCCAAGACAATATTACAATTATAAAATCATCATAAATGTTATTATGATATATAATAAACATTAAAGTATATAAAATAAATATAAAATAATATTATATTGGACAATTATTAAATATTTCCTATAAGTCAATATTATAAATTAATAATAATAATAATAATAATACATTATTATCAAATATAACACCATAGCTAATAGATTAAACTAATGATTTAAATATTATCCTTCATTGATTAGAATAAGAATATGTAAATGAAAAGTCGTGTTTCCTTTGAGCGATCCTTCGACGCATATAAGAAAGACAAAATCATATTTCACTCAGGATATAGTTTTTTTAGGGGATAATGGGATTCAAAAGGAATGAATCAGGAATTACCTTTGGGGACCGAAATCTAGAAAGATAAAACGAATAAGGGAAGTAATTAAACAGATATACTCATATCGCTAGGTTAGATTTGGTCATTCCGTCCACCGGAAATCTCACGAGCAGATATATTTGTATGCGCTTTGCCAAGGGTTATGGTCGGGAGATGTCATCTTCGAGTCTGGAATGGAGGCTTGAACCACAGTACATCTAATTTACCGTCAATATCTGAAATCTGGAATCATCCGTTGAGTTGAAGAAAGGAGGGATTAGTGTGAATAGCCGTTGCAAAATCCAGTTCCTTCTATAGTTCGTGTCTGGTCAATATCTCCCATACCCGGCATTACGATAACCATAATAATATCATATTGATGTCACCTCTTCCTAAGAATGGAGAATATAAAATATGTAGCTTAAGGTGCTGACAATAATATAATAAGACCAAGGGATGATAATCGTTCTGAGCCACCTCAGTCTACAGTGGGTTCCCGTTAACTGCCTTAGGGATGCTGTCGATTAAATTAAAGACAACGATTACCTCTTCAAGGCAGCGTTTGGTATGTTAGAAGATGGGGGTGATCAAGTCAAAAGGCATCGAATAGAGGGGAGGATGGAAGAACGGTAAGTAATATGTTGGACGAATAAATGTAAGTGCAATCATCAGGTAAGGGTTGATGATTATTTCATTATGCATACATGGATATAGATAAATTGGGTAATGAATAATATGACGTAGATACTATATATGCATATATGAATAATGATATAGGGAAGAATATTTATTCATTACTAACATGACGATATTGAAATAGAATACTTACATACATAATCATATAAAAATAAAGATATGTTTGTATTTATAAATTAAGTTAGTTAGAATGAGCAATGAGAAGGGAATGCCTGATCCTTTGACAAGATTAAAGAATTATGTCAGTTTCGATCTAACCGAATGTTATCACTGAAATTCATGGGTTTTTAATGTTTCTAACATTTCTAATGTCTCTTCAAGAAACACTGTGAATGCAAGATTCAGGTTTAAGTTCTTCCACTAGGAAGGGGACATTCTGACATGCAAGATTGGTTTCTGGATTCTTCATGAGTTTTCAGAGAGCTTCGTAGTGCTATGACATGTATCTGCATTTGACAACCTTTTCCGGACTTACTATTTTTAGTAAGTTGCGACGGCTGCCCGGTTTGTGATCAAAATGCATTTGGAGTCACTTACTATTTTTAGTAGTATGCTATTTATAATAAGTGCTATTTTTAGTAGTTTAGTTTGGGGGTTTCTGGAGGAGTTTCTATTTTTAGCAGTGGCCGGTCATGATGTTGCTATCTTCAGTTGGTCACAGTATTCTTCTATGGGTCTTTAGTTTGCTCAGTTTGGGTGTTTGACACATACTATTTATAGTAGTGCTATTTATAGTAAGTCATCTTTGGGGGAGTTGGTCCTAGGCCATTGTACTCGCAACAATATTATTACTTAGTTTATTTTTGGAGAGCCTAAGGTTGCAATATTGGTTATTTGTTTAATTCGACCACTTAAGTTATTTAATAAAGTTATCTTATAAAATTAAGTTGAGAGGTAAAAGTGGTCATTCGAAAAGTACCTTGTGCTTAATTGAAATATCCCTTGCTAGATATAATCCAAAAACTCAGTTTTGAACATTTGACATTTCGTCAAATGGTTGGCATGTACTCTAGTTAAAGTCTAATTTCTGAGTGTGTAAGTGTTGTTTGAAGCCTTGTTGGAGTGCTTAATGTTGCCAAATTAAAAAGAACATGTATAGAAATCGTAAACAAAGATTGCATAAACATATAACATGAATTCCACTTCAAAAGTTGCCTTTATTCAAACTATATCAGGTCTGATTTACAATATTACAGGTCTGATACAAAGTTATCAGAGCTGTAATAGCACTATTACACTCCATACAAATGAAAGATTTATATTCCCAACATGCCACTAACATACCCGATGGTAGTTTGATGGTTTCCTTGACAATACAGCTCCAAATAAACTTGATGTGGCTGATCCAAACCTTGAAACAAGACCAATATGAACTTCAGTAACCAACTATAGGCATGTCAACAATGGCCGAACTGAATTTGCTCCTTAGTGGTTTAAAAACCCTAATTTCCAGCTAGCGTTTGACTGAAAATGACACCCAAATAGGACGGCCAGCTAGTGAATGCATTGAAATGATGATACCTGCTAATAAGAAGCCCCAATTTGCAATTATATTCTAATAACTCATTGCTGCAATCAATTCTAAAGGAAAATTACCCTGTGATGAAGACCAATGATGCCCAAATGGAAACCCTAGGTAGATTTCCTTATTTTGTGAATTGGGTTTTAGTCCGATTCACTATCCTCCAAGGAATTTTGTCCTCAAAAGACTTGTATGCTGCTGAAACCCTCTTCCAGAGCTCAAACCTGCAATTTGCTTTTGTCAAAATGAGAATAGAATGCCCAAAAATGAGCCCAACATATTGCTTTATAACCTCCCATGAGTTTTTTTATAAAAATCAATAAAATAATCCTTCTTGAGGGTCTTTCCTCATCAAAAGAAAGGGCCACTTTTTAAAAACAACTTTGAGTTATTAGGATGGGGGCATTTTTCACTATTCCTTTTATAATTTTTTGTTACTATTCACTTTTTACTATTCCATTAAAGCAAACTTTAATATTTCCAATTTATCCTTGGATTCATCAACTGAACTCCAACTGAAAGGCTCATAAAGCTCCCAGCTAAGCTCCATTGCCCTTGGTTGGGTCCCCTAACCATTCTGCTGACCTACGGGAACCCTAATAGTAGGCCAACCTCTGCTGTAGTCCGAGCTGCCTAAGGAAGGGACATTACAGTCCTCCCTTCCTGGGATTGCTTGTCCTCAAGCAATCATATGCCAGTCCGCTGGTCCACTCTGTTATACATGACATATAACCATAACTCCTGAAGCAACTCACCATGATCACTGAGTACCAATGCACTATCTATGTCAATACCTATATCCCAAATCGTCCTACCCATTCAGCTATAGATATCCATCATAATACAAGCAACACATACCATCTATCTATAGGAGGAGGCCATTAAAAGAACATGGAAATCAACTTCCATATGCACATGAAACAACTCATTAGGCCCCAAAATGCTCTTGGAACTCAGGTCTGAAGAGAGAACGAAGTGATATGGGTGATCATACATGTCAAAGAAACCCATGCCATACTCCCTGTTGACCCCATGAATGTGCTTCCAAGTAGGACAACTACTATCCCATAATGAATTAATGGGGATGAAGTCAACAAATCGGTGACATAACCATAGATGAGTTATGGATGCCTTCAACACCCATCCAAGGCAACTTTTGAGTGGCTGGTCCACTATGAGTGTTATCACCAAAATCAACAACCGAGAATTCCAAAGTCCCCATTCTATTAGCCAAATGACATGTCTCATCAGCTTCCCTAGTGAGTAGGGGTGAAAGTGGCTAAAAGAAGCCGTCAACATTAAATGTCACAAGGCTGCAAAAATCCTCATTGTATGATTCTTCAATCTGTTCAACTCCTACACCATTTACCTTGTCATCTTGTGCCCTCGGAATAGTTGCTATACAAGACTAAATTTCTAACTGATGCGAGAAGTGATTGTGCCTACTCAAAAGTAGACAAGGATCAACAATCTTCCTTCCTTGCTTCCCTTCCAATTGGATAGCCATGCTTCTATCTCTACCCATTTGTAAGTGGTATGTTCTTATCAGCTCCAAAAACTCTTTGAAGGGGTGCAAATGTGGATAAGAAATACCATGCTTTATTCCATTTTGTTTTTCCTCATTTCGGCCTATCTAACTAATATGTTTTTTGTAGTTGCCCTCCATCCTTCTTATCTTGCTGTCATGGAACAGAACAACAGTATGCAATTTGTATTTATGATTTGTGCCAGTCCAAGTGTATGAATGTGATGTCCCCGCTCTAGTCAGTTCTCGGGAACAGTGTGTTAGCCCTTTATTGGACCCTTGTGGGCTAGCTGGATTGGTTAGAGGGTCAGTGGTACTTTCTGGAGAGTCGATCGTTTTTGTTTTCAAAGCCCAGTGATTGGTTCACGGCAGGCGTTAGCAGTTCAGGAGTCGACAGCTTCTGACAGCACAGGAATATTTGGAGTTTTGAGTGAGTTATGAATTTTTTAAGTGATTTGAGTTAATTAATTAACTTAATACCTTTTTATAAAGTCAAATTGACTTTATACATTTTATATCACTTAAATTATTCTAAAAAGGTGATTTAATATTTTAATCACTAAAAATATAAAAGGGAGCCTAAATATTAAGTCATGACTATTGAAAAGGACTTAATATTATTTTAAAAGATTTTAATGATGGCAAAAAGGGCGTATCTTCTTGGAAATGCGTGCCTTCTTTATATAAGGCAATTTTGGCAATGAGAAACCCTATCATTGAATATTTCGACTTTGCCATTGTATTTCTTCCTGTGCATTCTCCTGTGATCAGGGTTTGAACAATCTTCCATTGAAGAACGATTCCTCTTCGATGTTGAGCACTCTTGAGATTGTGAGAGATCAATCGAATCAGTGCAGTTGAGAGCTTCATTCAAAGGTTCTACATGATTCAATCAGAGCATTTTATACAGATTTCCTGTTGAGTGCAATAAGAAAGGGGGTTCTTCACTTGTGGCGTCCTCTTCATCAGATCTGTGGCTCCAGCAGGGTTACTACCTTTCTTCCTTCTTGGTCGTACTACTTGCATTGGGATATGTGCCCATTTAGAGAGGCGTGTGAAGTGACTTGTTGAAACGCCTTCCTTTTGGACGCTTTTTGACTTCTACCTTTTTCAAAGATTTGTATCCAGTTTCGAAGAAGGAGAACTCAAATCTGGAGGCCAGGCGTCCTTATATGCTAGTTTTCACCATTCTTGGCTGGCGAGCTGGCTTACTGTTTTAAATAAATAATCTGGAAACATTCGGGTATGTCTATTACTTGTGATCTATTTGTTTCAATAAAATAACGCCTTCTGCATTTCCATACTGTAGAAAATAGCTCTGTTTTATAGTTTATGAGCTTTTATATGCTGCGCCCCTTCTCTTTTGTCTATGAACTTTTCTCTAAAAAACTAAAATAACTCATTAAGACTTAAGAAAATACTGGGGTTTGAGTTGAGAGCCAGCAGGGCTCATCACAATGAAGGTAGGAAACCATCATTAGACCCATTCTCAACAAATACATAGTGATTTCCATCATTATAAACTGTTCTAAACACTGCTGTATGAAAACTAAAATCACACATCTTCATACCCAATAATGAAGAATCACAATCAAACTATGGAGAATAGTCTATCCAACAATCCACATACTCCCAAATGGAATCCTCATCAATATAAAATTGTGTCAACTCAATGGTTTGACCCAGCCTATTAAAAGGAACCAATGTACCTTGCAGATCTGAATTACCTCCATCTACATTACCACACACATGCATGTCATCAATGGCTGGTCCATGATGATCAAACAAAGCTGATTGTTTCATTCCTTTTACCATCTCTAGATGTTGTTTTGCTTGACCAGCAATTAGCTTAGCTTTCCTTGCTCTCGATAGCCAAATGTTACACTTCTCTTAAGTCTTTTCCACATCCTCAAAGGTCTGATATACAAAATCAGATTGTGTAGTGCCCTGTTTTTCAACATAATTACCATAACCAACACTCCAATTTTGTATTCCATCATTAGTAGATCACAAGTAACTATCATCCAAAGGTGCTAGCATGTCTATTTCATGAGAAGCAAAACCATGGGACTGCTGTCCTCAAACAGATCAGATATAATGTCATGCCAATCCATAAATTTTTCATCAATTTCAACACTCAAATGTTTACCATCAAATGCTGGTTCAATACAAGCCTCCTCACATGCAAACGATAGGTCTTCATGAAGCACATCATGACCCAAAGTTATCATTGATTTGGCTGCTATTTGATGAAGCAAGGTATACTTGAGGGCTTTCATAATCACTTGTTTCCCATCATGTATGAAACTCAACTCCATTTCTTGTAAATCTTGGATGACCCTTAGTAAAGAATGTAGCCATTGCATACCAAGTACAATTTCATTGCTCTTGAAATCAAGTACATAAAAGTCATTACAAAGGGTATACTCATCAAAGATAATGCTAAGCTTATTTACTTTCTTCTTGCAAAGAATAGTAAGTCCACTTGCTTTAGTCACATCAAAGCCCTCAAAATCTTCACAATGCAAGCCTCTTTTCTTTACCAAACCATTGTCAATGTAGTTATGTGTAGCTCCAATCGCATTGTGATCTCTGTCTTCCATATGCTCAATCTCCTCACTATTCAAAATGATTGGATCCTCACATGGGATCACTAAGTGTAGTGTCTCAACCGTCTCATGATCATCAATGTGTGAAGGACAAGAAGCAACATGCTTGTATGTGAAATCCTCATAGATCTTTATCCTCTCTTCCCTTATGGGTGGAGGGTCATTAACTAAATGTGTTCCCAATTGAAGAGTATGGGCATCATGGCTGCGAGTTAGCTTCTCTTTCATGGTCCTCGATGCAAGTGCGAAGAGGAGATCTCTATCCGCAAGAAGGTCCACATAGTTGTTTTTTATCTTGATCAAAGCTTCTTGCAACACTTCACGATCTTGGGGCCTATTTCCCCCCCACAAATCTGCCACCATCTCATAAATGTGATCAAAATGGGATAAGGTTGCCATGATCATATCCTCTTTCACTTTCAGCTGATTCATCAAGGGACGTGAATGATAGGACTTGCCTTCCTCACGCAAGATCTCAGCTGTACCATCATGTTCATCAACATATTCAAACAAGGGATTATCATGATAAGAGTGAATTGGCATCATATTAATAGATTCATGCCTCTCTACATCTGCTGATATAGGATATTGGAAAAATGAATTTCCCATCACATACTTATCTTCCTACTTAGAATGACTAGGATCATTATCTCCACAATCTTCATTGGATTCAAACTCACATGAGGATGTTATGTTGCTGTTGAAACTCAGAAAATCTGAATGCTGATCATACCTTTCCAAGGTGCCTTGGTTGTCTTCTCTTGCTTCTTTCTTCATAGTGGGTGACTCCTCAAGAAATGCTGGTCTAGGAGGAGTAGCAAGCTGAACATAATATGTCTCCTTAGCTGGTTTAGGTGTTCCAAACCTGCTAGATGCTTCCAACTCTATGGCGGCTCTATTTTTATATTCCCACTAACTCCATGGTGTAAGGTTTATGATGAACTACACATTGTCAAAGTGGAGTATCTTTCCATTTGGGGACCTCCGAGTCTCTATGAACAGCTCTTCAATGCAATGAATCTCAAACATCCTCATCAAATGTTCTATTGTAAACATGTGTGTAAAATTAGGGGAGCCAAGGTTATTATAGGCTGCCATACCATGTACAACGCTAGGAATTATGATGTGATGTCCCGATCGGCCCTATTGGAAGGTGACGTAGGTCTGTCGCGGTTTGCCCACCGTCCGGGGTCGGGAGTACCTATCCAGGGATGCCCCATAGCGCTAAGAGAGTGGCTCACTACCGGTCCAGGGCTTTTGGTGCAACGGTAACTAACTTGGTCTATTTTGGAGGTCTCGAGGTCGAGACTTCGCGGGCGTGGTGGGCTGTGATGTCCGATGCGGGCCCCTATTGGAAGGTGACGTAGGTCTGTCCGAGCGGTTTGCCCAGCCACGTGTCCGGGGTCTTTGGTGGGAGTACCTATCCTGGGGATGCCCCCTTAACGCTAAGAGGGGTGCCGTTCACTACCAAGTCGCTTTGGTGCAACGGTAACTAACTCTGTAGAAACCCTAGGTTTCCCCCTGACACTGCTCTGACTGATATTTTAAGTTTTGTCTGACGTTTTGAAGTTTTGTGATTTTTTTGCAATTTTTGGATTTTTAATGCAATAAATGAACTGTACGGCTATTCTAGAAAATGATAATAAATTCCCTACAATTACTAGATCTACGATATGCGAAGAGAAAACACTGTAGAATGAAGGCGTTGCTTTTATTGATTCAACTGGCAACAATACATTGAGATCTAGAAACATGCATCAAAGAATAAAATGTTTTATTGAAGAAGAACCTGGTAATTTGCTGGTACGGCTAAAGGTACAAAAAGGTACGGCAGAAATAAATAGACCTCTTCTCCTTATATCTGATGATTGCAACAGACTCCAGCAAGGTAGGCGCCAATTTTGATGCAACTGAGAAGCAAGAATGGAAGGCGTTTCACTCAATATGAATGAACACGTGCTTCTGCACAGGTACGGCCTGACAAGAAGGTACGGCCTGTCAGAAATCAGAATTAAATTTGTACGGCCTCCTCAAAAATGATGTCCAAGGCTCTGTGGATGATGCGCCAAGAAGAATAGAAGATCTCTGATACCAAATACTGAAGAATCTCTGACAAATAACAATCTCTGAAGCTCTGTAGTTTTCTCTGATTAAGAAAACCTCTGTAGGCAATAAATCAAGTGATATTGCACACTCTCTGAATTGCTTTCACTGGAGATGGCTCGTTCCCCAAGGAAGTTGAACGCGAAACCCTAAAGTCTCAGGCTCAGATCAATTGATCAGTTTCTCAAAACTCAATAATCTCATAATCCCCAATTCCCAAGGCAAAATCCACTAATAGGCTGAAAAGTGCGATTTGCTTAAAAATAGGGTTTCATTAAAATATTCATGTTTTAATATTTTAATATTTCAATAGTCCTCAGCTGAATATTTTAAATACTTTAATAATCACTTTTTGGCCCCTTCTGATGTTGGGCGCACCCTTCAAGGAAAACACTTAAGTTATAATTTAAAATTATAACTTTATATTATAAACATTAATTAATTAATATTTAATCAATACGATCAAACATTAATATCTTCCTCGTTTCTAACCCGATGACTGATCCGTCTGATGCTGACGAACTCTGAAGTGATTCCTGATGCCGCCACAACCATACTGCTAAAAATAGCAGTGGTCCCACACTGCCTGCCAGGAACTGCTAAAATAGCAATTGCAAATAGTCTCGATTGAGCGACGAAAGACAAGCTGATCAATCCCTGTTGGTGAAGCTGAGCCAAGCTCGAAGTGACCCTCTATCCAGTCCTATCGGCCTCACGAGGGTCATGTGATAGGCCAATCCTGTCCTCGAGAGATGTCAGCGAGAAGGGGACATGACATATGATCTCTCCTCCATGTTTCTTGACAGTCAGGGATCCACAAGTTGTTCCATCATCATCAACCAATGGATGTGATGTCAAGGTACATAGAGACTCCTTCTCAAGCGGCTGATCTTCGTGCTCAACATGAAAACCTTGTGATTCTTCTTCCTCCAAGCTATGGTCTTCACATGATGACTGAATTTTGCTCTTCTTATCCTCACAGGTAGGTTGACACACATCTTTGTTCTCTTCTTCCACCATAGGGCTGTCATAAGCTGATTGATTTTTGTTCTCCTTAGGATGCAAATCAAATGGTAACACATCTTCTTTCCTTTCTTCTGCATACCCTGCAAATGGCAAATCCATTATGGTGTCTTCTTCAACTTCATGGTCCTTATGAATGTCAATACCTTCATCCATCCTAGGGCTTCCACATGACTGAATTTTGTCTTTATCATGAACATGGATAGGATGAAACAAATATTCTTTCTTTTCTTGTTCTTGCACATTTAACTCTTCACCCTTCCCAATGCTTTCTTTACTATCCTTTGATATTTCGTTCTTTTTCTGCTGCTGATATGGACTTGAAAAATTCAAGTCATCTTCATCCTCATTCGGTATACCCAAAAAATGTGTAAAGGAGAGGATGTCTTGTATCTTTTAAGGAAGGGAGCGGTACTTATAGTAGCTGGTCATAATTGCATCATGTGTTGCCATGGCATGAAGTCTCTTACTTGTACTTGTAGTTGGAGAAGAAACCTTAGAGTGCCCACTTTTCCTTGAAAGTGAATCATCTAAACGCTGCAATTTACGATTGATTTGTTGTTGTGTTTGTTCAAGGTCTTTCATTATTTTCTCCAAACTAGGTGCCTTTTCCTTCTTTGGTAGAGCAGAAAGGAAGGTAGGTAACAATCTTCCATCCTTAATACTAGCCATGAAACTAACTCACTGTCCAACCTGAAAAGCAATCCAAACTGATTTCACCCAATAGGCTGGTAGGATTGTTGCTCTAATACCACTGAAATATCCCTTGCTAGGTATAACTCAAAAACTCAGTTTTAAACATTTGACATTTCGTCAAATGGTTGGCATGTAATTTGGTCTGAGACTGATTTCTGAGTGTGTAAATGTTGTTTGAAGCCTTGTTAGAGTGCTTAATGTTTCCAAATTAAAAAGAACATGTATAGAAATGGTAAACAAAGATTGCATAAACATATAACATGAATTCCACTTCAAAAGTTGCCTTTATTCAAACTATATCAGGTCTGATTTACAATAATAACAGGTCTAATATAAAGTTATCAGAGCTGTAACAGCACTATTACACCCCATACAAATGAAAGATTTATATTCCCAACATGCCAAGAATATACCAATGAAATGATGATATCTGCGAGAAGAAGCCCCAATCTGCAATTATATTCTAATAACTCACTGCTGCAATCAATTCTAAATGGAAATTAACCTGTGATGAAGACCAATGATGCCCAAATGGAAACCCTAAGTAGATTTCCCTATTTTGTGAATTGGGTTTTAGTGCAATTCACTATCCTCCAAGGAATTTCGTCTTCAGAAGACCTGTATGTTGTTGAAATCCTCTTCCAGAGCTCAAACCTGCAATTTGCTTTTGTCAAAATGAGAATAGAATGCCCGAAAATGAGCCCAACATATTGCTTTATAACCTCCCATAAGCTTTTTTATAAAAATCAATAAAATAATCCTTCTTGAGGGTCTTTCCTCATCAAAAGAAAGGGCCACTTTTTAAAAACAACTTTGAGTTACTAGGATGGGGGCACTTTTCACTATTCCTTTTATAATTTTTTGTTATTATTCACTTTTTACTATTCCATTAAAACAAACTTTAATATTTCCAATTTATCCCTGGATTCATCAATTGAACTCCAATTGAAAGGATCGTAAAGCTCCCAACTAAACTCCACCGCCCTCGATTGGGTCCCCTAACCATTTTGCTGACGTATGGGAACCCTAATAGTAGGCCAACCTCCACTAAAGTCCAAGCTGCTTAAGGAAGGGATGTTACACTAGTGAAACGACTTTAAGTTGTTTTTAAAAGATAAATTGATATAATATTTGCTTCTTGAGATGGATGTGTAAAGGAGAAAATAAAAGACATTTTCAAATGTTAAATATTTCAAGTAGTAGATGGTTGTGGGTTTTAGAAGAAATTGGAGAAAAGTTTCAAGTCCATCGCCCTAGCTCTTTATATTTTGAGTTTGGCTCTCATTTTCATATCTTGGCTTTGACAACATAACAAAATGCTGCTAGATTTATTCCAGGGTGCTTGGGATGCGAACTGAGGATGAAAAACCTCTTTGCTTGGGCTGGTTTCGGTGGTGAAATATCCTCCCTAATTAGATAGAGTGATTCTATAGCGGGAATCATACAGTGTTGTACAAAGTTCTTTTGGGTGATTTTAAAAGAAGATTTATCAGTATTTTAAAGAGTTTTTGGGTGTGGCTTACAAGTTTTCAATTTTGGAGTGTTTGGTGAAGATTTTGGTGTGTTTATTTGCCTTTTTTGGGCATTGCACTTCTGGACCAGATTTCATATTTATGCTCACAACTCTAAAATAGATTGAAGAAATGAAATGGGTATTGTTCCATTAGAAGCCCCTTCACTGGTTGATCATTTCGAGTACAAGGCTGCATTTTTGGTGGAGACATTAATTTTTAAGAGTGGATCGAACTTTCTTGGGAAGGACGCCATTATTGGAGATAAACCCCAGTTTCGACCTGCAACTCTTTGGCATTGGTTGCTGCACTTTGAGGGTTTCAAAGAGAGGCCTAGGCGTGCATCTGAAATTAGAGGTATTTTGAAGACTAAATCTTGGAGTAGTTTGGTGCTCACTCTGGAGCCTCCTTGCTGCTGTAACAAGTCATACCAGGTTTTGATTTTACTTTGTAATATTCTGATATGAAACAGAAAATTAATATTCATGATGTTTGTTTCACTCTATATTGAAAGGGTTTAGTTTATTGTATTTCCTATTTATTGCAATACCCTCTTTATGCTATGTTCATTTGAAAACGCATTGAAAACCAAACACAAACACATTATTGAACAAGCAACCAACAAACAGGGAATTTAAAAAAAAAAATACAGGGGTGTATGTTACAGTTAAAGCTTCTTTGCACCACTCTTATTGAGAGTAGATTGTCTGTATGGCTGAAGCCTCAAATACACCATGTCCCCGACCTCAAAACTACGCTCCACACAATGCTGATCAACATATAATTTCTGCTGATTTTGAGCTTGTTGCAAGATCTTCAAAGATTTCATACCATCCTGACTCTCCTATGACAAATCCATTGCCTTAGGCACTCTACTATCTCCAAAAAGCCAATCCAAAAAGTTAGGTGCCTCATATCCATATAGAGCCATGAAAGGTGACATCCTGATGGACATGTGATAGGTAGTATTATAGCAGTATTCCCCATAGTGCAACCACTTAATCCAAGCTCTTTGTTCTCTTGATACATAATTTTTGAGATACCCTTCCACCCATTTGTTGAGTATCTCCGTCTACCCATTTGTTTGTGGGTGGTAGCTCATGCTAGGAGTGAGCTCTGTCCCACTCAAGCTGAAGAGTTCCTGCCAAAAGAGGCTCAGGAACTTGCTGTCCCTATCGCTCACTATACTCCTTGGCATCCCATGCAATCTGGAAATCTCCCTAAAGAAAAAATCAGCCACTTGAGCTGTAATGTATGTTGTTGAAATAGCTAAAAAATGTACAAATTTGGTTAACTTGTCAACCACCACATATATGCAATCCTTGTTCTCCACCTTAGGTAACCTAGTGATGAAATCCATGGAGATACATTCCCATTTCTAATTAGGAATGGGTAAGGGCTGGAGTAAACTAGTTGGAAAAATATATTCATTCTTATTCTACTGGCAAGTAGGACACTCTCTGACATACTTAAGGACTTCATTTTTAAGTCCTTTCCAAGGAAATCTTTCGCGGATTTCCCCGTAGGTCTTGAAGAAACCTGAGTGACCAGCCATGGGTGCATCATGAAATGTCCCCAATATCTTCCCCTTAAGCTGTGAAGTAGGTACTAAATAGATCCTCTCCTTATGAATGACCAACTCATTGAGCACTGTATACCTGTCATCATGGATAGTGCCCTCTATGATTCTTGCTCCCCAAGAATCCTTAGCATATTCTACTGAAATTAACTCCCTCCAATTAGCAACAATCTCAACCAGAGAACATAAGTGAGGCCTCCTGGAAAGTGCATCAGCAAGTACATGCTTCTTCCCCTTGACATATACAATGTCAAAATCATATGCATGTAGTCTACTAACCCACTTTTGCTGCCTATCGTTAAGATCCTTCTTGTTGATGAAGTACTTGATGCTATTATGGTCCATTTTGATGATAAATCTGCCCACTACTAGGCATGGTCTAAATTTGTTTAATGCATGCATCATAGATTACATACTCTGTGATTAATCCCTGAGTGGCCAAGTACTCTCCCATTTTTTTCTTGGGCGAGTACTTTCTGCTTTTACTCTTGGCTTAGGATGCAAAAAAAATCGTTTTTTTATTTCTCAGAAAACTCGCGGAAAACCCTCAGAGTACTCGTGGAAAAGCTTGGAATAGATGAAACACGCTTTTCATGCGCTTGTTTTCACATAATTTCGACGCATTTTGGTACATTTTGGATGTGTGTATGACGTGACTTGGTGCTTATAAAACCCTCGTTTAGTGGGCCTTACAACCACTGCATCCTTTGATGTGATTTGGACTAGTTTTTTGGCGTGATTTGGACTACTTTTATTGTTTACGCTGCTGTGTTACTGGTAACACATTATCAATATACACAAACCTGTCGACTGATATTACACATTATCATACACAGTTGACAGGTTTGTGTATATTGATAATGTGTAAATTTTTAAACATTATACAGTTTAATGAATATTACCATAATGGATAGTTTAAGTTTGTATATAGTTATACATAGATTTTAGTGGTATTACCATACTACTAATATGCATAGTTAATAGTTAAACAGTTAAACTTAATATTGATATGCATACATGAATCATGATAATATGATATCATGATACACTGATAAGTGAAACAAGAAACTGTGTGATTGTATGTGTATAGATATGTGTGTGTGCATATATGCATGCAAACTTGGCATCTGTGTTTGTGTATAGATATGTATGTGTGCACAATGCAGTGTGTATAGGTATGTTGTAACTAAATTTTGCAAATAAAGTGTTTTTATAAGAAATTTTACTACTTTTAAAGTTTTCGAGTATTTGCTGAGTTTTTGCCAAGTCAAAATTTTTGGGCTTGCCTAGTACTCTTTGAGTCCAAGTATGTAAACTATGGCATGCATGATAGCCAACATCTCTCTATCATAGATAAAATCCTCTCCACACCTCTCAATTTCCTGCTCTCAAATGCTACTGGGTGCTTCTCCTACATCAATACTGCTCCAATGCCCTCTCTCGAAGCATCACACTCCAACGCAAAAGGTTTGGAGAAATCTGGTATTGCCATCACCATATATGAAGACATCAACTGCTTGTAGTGCTCAAAACACTTCTATGTTGAATTAGACCATTCAAAAGCTCCCTTCTTTGTCAAATCTGTAAGTGGAGTTGTAGTCTATGAAAAGCCCCTAACAAACCTTCAATAAAACCTGCATAGACCAAAGAATCCCTTAAGCTGAGTGAGATTCGTAGGAGTAGGCCAGTCAACAATAGCCTTGATCTTCTTAGGATCAACTCTCACTCCCTCAACACTAATAATGTGCCCAAGATAGAGAAGCTCTGTCATGCTGAAATTGGATTTGGACTCCTTGGCGTAGGACTCACTCTCCAATATGCTCAAGACTAACTCGAGATGCCTCATATGCTCCTCTCAAGTTTTATTGAATATTAAGATGTCATCAAAGAATATTAAAAGAAATTTTCTCAACTATTTCCTGAACACCTGATTCATACAACTCTGGAAGGTGGTTGGTGTGTTTGTCAACCTGAAAGGCATCACTAAAAATTCAAAGTGCCCAAAGTGGCATATGAAAGCTGTCTTCTCTATATCCTCTTTCCTCATTCTCATCTGGTTATATCTTGACCTCAAATCTATTTTGGAAAAGTAACAAGCCCCATGCAAACCATCAATCAACTCATCTGTTTGCGAAATAGTATACCTATTCTTTATTGTTTGTTTATTCATTTTCTTATAATCAATACACATCCGCATTGTTCCATCTTTTTTTTCATTAATATCATTGTTGATGCGAGTGGACTTTTGCTGGGTCTAATGTGTCCCATCTCTAGTATCTCTTTAATTGCTTTCCCAATCTCATCTTATGTCTCTTAAAATGTTTGTAAGGCGTAGCAATCATTGGCTTGGCACCCTCCTCCAGCTCTATTACATGCTCTATTCCTCTCTCTGGTGGCACTCCATGAGGGATATTCTCAAATACCACGCTATGCTCAGATATCAGCTTTTGGATGTCCTGGCGGTAATTGTTTTTCTGCATTTTTGCAACTGTAGGCATGATAAGGCACTCAACTGCCCACTCAACCTGCTCATGTCTGATTAACCACTCCATCCTCTTAAAGGATACAACTCTAGGAGCCCCGTCAGATATTCCTCTAAGCACTATTTTCTTCCCATTTGCCTTGAATTTCATTTCCATCTTCTGCAAATTAAAAGAGAACTCTACAAGGGATTTCATTCAATGCAATCCCAAAACCATATTAGTATCCCCAATGTTAACCACATAGAATTCATCCTTCATCTCATATTCCCCCAATTGTAGGCTCAAGTTAGAGATCTTACGGGTACAAGAAAGTTTGTACCCATTAGCCACCATGACCTTAAACCCATCATGCTCTCCTGTTTGCAACCTTCTTCTATTCACAAAGCCCTCATCAATGAAGTTATGAGTGCCACCTGTGTCAATAAGCGCTATGATTTGCTGCCCTTGTAGTGTCCCTCTAACCTTAAATGTGATTGCCTTGCAATTTGTTTGACAAAATGGTACATGTGTCAAACTGAAAATTTGCAAAAATATTGCTCCATTCCAAGTGGGGATTTTACACCTGTAGTGTTCTGGAATTCACTATGGTGGGCAATCATTCACCATGGTAGACGGAACATTCACCGTGTATTTGATGTTTTTTCTTATTGTGACAGGTGGCAATTTTGTCTATCACAAAAACTGCAGGCGCTTGAACATTTCTAACTTTTGAAAAACTAAATCAATTATTGTTCCTTAGTTCTTCTAGATCCTTTTTAGATCAGCTGGTCACATGGACCAAAAAAATGAAAGGAAATAAGTTGTAAAAAAGTTGGATGGAATTATCATTTTTGATTAGTGATGGACATCCAATAAATTAATATGATCAAGTGTAATGTCCCCTTCTCGAGCATGATCTTTTCAGTTGACCGTTGGCCTATTCCGGAGACCCGTAGGCTACTCGGAAGGTGAAATTAGGGTTTCGTGTTTTGGAGGTTGCTATTGCTCGTGAATTGATGATTGAATGGCGGATTCTTTCTAGGTTTTCAGAGAGCTTCGCAGTGGCGTGTTTTTCTTGGCATTCTGAGCACCTTCAGGAATTTACTATTTTTAGTAAATTCTATTTCTGGCAGTGGTCCTGTCGTTCTAAGCACAGTTGGCTTTCCTCTTTAGTCGACTCAGTTGGTTTGTTCAATTTTGGCCTTGGGATGCATTTTTGAGAGATAAGTTCATTTCATTTAAACAATGTTATATTTTAATGTTATAATACCCCCTTGGCCTAGTCTCATAACTTAATGTTGTGTTAAAAAGGTGGTCTTTAAGGGGTGGCGCCTCATTGAGGTAATTTTATATTTATTAAGGTCAAAATTGAAGCTTTAAGTTGGACGCCTATCTTGGAGAGATGAATTTTATTAAATAGTCAAAAATGAAGCCTTGAAGAAAAGTGACACCATTTCTTGGAGGGAAAAGAATTAGGGTTTCTAGAAGCTTCTGGAGGGGTCTTCACAAAATTATAAAAGGAAGTCTTGGGTCTTCATTTGGGCATCTTTTGTCTACAGGAATGTTATGCTGTCGGAATGGTATTGGGATTGCTTCGAGGAATGTATGCCTCCTAGCTTGGCATTGCTTCTTGCTTGAGAGATAGCGACTAGTGATGAGGTAGTTGTAGTTTGAGTGGTTTGTAGCGAGATTTCTGCATTGTAGTAGTTGTGTGGCTTTGTAGTTCAGTTTTATGCATATTAGTGAAATTCTGGAATTGTCTCTTCCTTATAGCTGATTGTTGTTTTTATTCATAAGTCAAAAAATACAAAAAGAATCATTCTGGGTATTGCATTTATCTCTTTGTCTATGAGGGGTGACCCTTTCCTCTAACTTACAGATTTTTTGATGAAGTCTTGAATTTTTAAAGGCAAATTGCCTTTCCTTGAGGGCCGTACCATTTGGGACTGCCTTGAAATTCGTGCATAAATTATATGAGGTCTTTTGGTTAGTTTTTGTGATTCAATCTTGGGCGCCATCATCCTAGGATCAATATGCACTTTGTCTCAGGGATTTTGAGTGAGTTTGGAGTGAGTTGTGAGCAAAATAGTGAGTTTTAGGACTGCTGTTTATGCGTTTGAAAACAGGACTGTGAAAATGAGATTGTCAACTTGGTCTCTAGAGTGGAGTTTTCTGATCTAAGCTTCCTTATCCAACAAAGGAGATTCAATATATTGTTGCAGCACTATTTAACTCTTGATTCATGTTCGTAGCAAGAAATTTTCTATCATGTTGTAAGCTGAAGAGTAGTACTGTCAGCATTCTCACTTATTTTCCTTAATTGCATTGTAATACTTAGCATCTCCGTCATATGGTAGCTCCCATTCCATCTCGGGTTGGAAAGCACATTCTTGACGTCGAGTTACTTCGGCATAATAGTTGGTAGGGATCCTCTGACCACATGCTCGTCGTTCTTCGACGCATTCTTGGTTAGAGTTCTTTGTATCAGCATTGCATTAAGACCCTCTGACCATATGTTTGTCGTCATCCGGCGCATTCTTGGTTAGAGTTTCTTTATCAGCATTGCATTGAGATCCTTTGACCATATGTTCACACCTTGCCCAACTCGGGATCCTGGTGTACATTCTTGGTTAGAGTTGAATTCCGCATCGTTTGGTTTAAGTGCTAACCCTAACGATTGTGTATTGCTCCGCTCATTGTAATTGAAAAATTGAAAAAAATTGGTTCGGTATATTTCATCAAGACTTAGTGACACAACTCTTTATGACCACTTGACTATATTACTAGGAAACGCAGCAAGGGCTATGGGTGAACCCTAGTTCAGGTTTGAGAATATGTGGCATACAAGCCCAAAGTTTGTTTCTAATGTGGAGAGATGGTGGGAGGAAGCACATAAAATGGCATGATATGTAAAGATTTATGGGCACGTTGAACCATTTGAAATGTAGAATGAAGGTGCCAAGTTGTCATGCTTTTTAAGCAATATTTTAACCCAATCTGAAAAAAGATGCAAATCAGCGTGCTACTTTCTAGAGAAAAAATAGAGAAGTTGGTTTCATAGAAGAAATGGTTTCCCGTGAACAATGCTTAATTGGAGAGATGACTGCTATACATCAAACAAACGCTACTAGACACAACAATCTTGTGAGACATGAAAAAAAAATGGAAATGCCAATGTGAGCTATTTCCATTCATTTGTTTCAAACAAACAAAATTTCATTTCAGTCCAGAAAATCAAAATAGCTGCAAACATGGATGTTCAAACCACAGTGAGAAAACTTGTCAAGTACTTGGTGAGTTATTGAGTTCTCGTTGGATTTTTTGTTGGTTGAGTTTTCATAGGATTAAATTGCAACATGTGAAGGTAGAGTATTTAGCGAGTTTTAGCATGGGACTTGTGAATACTTGGCGAGTCCAATGCTAAAACTTGCCAAACATGTACTATACATTGAAACACATTTCAAATGTAGAGTTGATGCTGAAATACAGCCTTTTCTTGCCTATTAAGCCCTACATGCGCATACCTAAAGCTCGCACAACATTTGAGCAGCCTTGAGTGAATTGGAGTGAGTTTATAGCATATTTGTTGAATTTTGGGTTTCTAGGCTAGTTTTTTGTTTCGCAAAAAAATCATATATAAGGTTTATAAACATGATTTACAATTGTACAAGCATCAAATTCAATTTACATAATTTTTATTGCTGATTTACTCTAGTTTTTGTGAATGAAATTCCTAGTTTTATTTTTAATTTACTTAACATAGGATTTACACTTTTAAGGTTAAAAATTGTTATTTTGGTTAAATTAACTATTGGTATTGCTATTCAACTACCATATTATGTTTGAAATGCATTTGATGTGAATCTTATTTTACTTTTTGTGTTCAATTTTTTTTTCTTGTATTAAACATGTTGCATGTTTGCATAGAATGGCACCTAGTTCTGCATCATGCCCATCCTTTGGAAGTGGAAGTCATCCCCTTGGAAGCCATGATGCTGCTTGGAAATATGCCACGCTTGGACCACAACATTGGAGTTTAATTTGTATCTTCTATGAAAAGAAGATTAATGGACACATCAATCACCTCAAGTACCATATTGCATGCATTCTATGCTGCGACACCAAGCCATGCGGAAAAACCATGGAAAAGGAAAAATGATAGATGTGCTCCTTGCCTTGTTGTGTGAGAAGAAATTAGAGAGGGTGGGGACACAAGCGCCCATAGAAGTAGCCATTAATCTTGACTTGCTAATAGAATTGGAGGTAAATATGACATATTATGGGCTCTAGGGATAGTCTATGCATACGAGAAACATCCACCTCATTTGGTTCGAGCATAGGCCACTCATAGGGTTCTTTTGTATTTAGAAACGTTCCTAGAGCACAACATTCATTGTAAGGTACAAGGTGGAACAAGGAGGTGCCCTATGAAGTAGATAGGGTGTGTTTGGATTTTTGCTATGTTACATAGGAATGCATCCCCACCTCTCAGTCATCCATTCTTCTCCCTTGAGGTGTTTCGGGGACCATAGGATGTTAGGGGATGTTCCCTAGCCACCACACCTCCACCCCCCCTGTCCCCCCCTCGAAAGAAAACTTTGAAATTGAGGAAACATCCTAGAAGTGTCCTTGAAGTCAAGGCCTATATTGGTTGTCCTCAAGGCAGCCGGGGACATCTTAGATGCCCCTCAATTTCCCAGGAATGACCAAGTATCCCCTATGGAAAACACAACTAATTCAACATTTTTAAAAAAGGGAGAAGACATGTGGCAAATATTTATTGGGTTTTAAAGGATTGTGGGGTCCCACAAACCTTCCCACGCCCCTTATTTTCCCTAATATGCAAAAGAAAACCTGAAAAATTCAAAAGAGATTTTGTTATATAATTTTATTTCCATGGACTATGCACTAGAGGTTGTGCAATTACTGCTAGAGACCATTGATCAACAGTATTGTTTTTCACACTTATAGGGATGTGGGTTTGAGGGGTGGGGATGCCACCCTATGTAACATAGGTTTACAATGAATAATCCTTAGTTCTATAGACATAGGGCCTCATTGCCATGCTCTAATAGGTTGAAATATTATTTTGATACTAGTATGTTGACAAATGCCCAAAACTAAAGACTGTAATACTCTCATTTATAACTTGTATAGACTATTGATCTTACAGTCACTCATGATGTATATTTAAACACAATGTTGAGGTGAAAAGACTTTATATATTGTAAAGCTCAAAACGAATGAAGCCATGATTAGGACCTAAACAATCAGGAAGAATATATACAACAGTGGCCTTGGTAGCCTCAAGATAGCTTATTAGTGATTAGAAACAAGTTAGAAACTTAGAATTGAAAGATTGAAAGAAGATATCAACTATTTTAGTTGCAACCATTGCATCAAGGTATGTCATTTTGACCTTTTTAATTTTTTTAATTTTAGATTTTTAGAAAGGGTTTGCAATTAGTCTTAAAAGGCTTTGGTTTTGGTCTGTTGTCACACAAAAGCACCACAAAATGAGCACTAGCAGTAGTGATGACAATATGAATGAGGGCAGTGAAGAAGTTGGAGTAGACATAATAGACTTTCTTTCTCATTGTGAAAATCAGAACACAGGTTCTATTGAAACTCCACAAGACAGTTTTGCATGCCCTCCATCCTCTCTTCAAAAAATTTGTATAAGGCCTTTTCAAACACCAAAAAACCCTTGCTTTAATTTGCCACCAATTTACCCTTTAATAAGGGTAAAAATACAAGTGGCAGCAAGCATTGGTTATACCACATTTGCAAAACTAATTATCATGGGATTTACAATAGGGTTATACACCATTTATTGGGTGAGTGTGGAGATGGAGTTATAGTTAGGGTAAGATTGGTTGGGGAGAGTGAGGAAAAACTTACTAGTAGTACTAAGAGTAAGAAACTTTCATCTAAAACATTGCAATATATTGGTGACTATTCCAATGTATCAGTTGGAGAGAGTTGTGATCGAGGGAAGAGGAAGGTCACTTCTACTGTAGGTGAGAAGAATATAGTGATAGGGTTAATGAATTTGCAAAAACTTGAGCAAGTTGATGATTCGATGGCTAAATTTTTTTATGTGCATGCCATCCCATTTCATTTAGCAAGATCTCTTTATTTCAAAGGTATGTCGAGAGACACAATGGAAGTTGGACCCTCATATGTTTCCTCCTAGAGAACATATATTGTGTACCTCCATCCTTGACAAACAATATTCAAAGGTAAAAATATTTGAGGAGATAAGACTAACATGGATAAGGATTGCTTGATCCATTGTCATGTATGTGTTGATTGATATTTGACATCAACCACTCATTAATATTATTGTTATATGTCCTAGTGGTTCATACTTTCTTAGAGCTATTGATTGCTCTAGGAAACGTTTGAATGTTGATTAATAGTTTTCCATTCTGAAGGAGGCCATAGAGGATTTTAGGTTGTGTAAATTGTGACAAATTCAACTTGTGTTTGCAAGTTAGTTGGTTTGATGGTTGAGAGTGCTTACAAACATATTTTTTAGACTCCATGCTATGTACATGCTTTGAAAGACATTGATAAAACATATTGGATGATGATAGTAGTGGCTAAAGATAGAGACATACAAATGTTTGTATGTAACCATCACACTTCACTTGCACTATTATGATCTTATTCAAAGAAAGAATTCCTCAAACCAGTTGAGACTAGATAGGCTAGATATTTTAGTTTGCTAGAGAGGATGTTGGGGGTGTAGGATGCTCTACAATCCATGGTGATTTGTGGAGAGTGGAAAAAATGGACTCAATCAATATAGAAGGGAAGAAGGTGAGAGAAAAGGTGCTTAATGACACTTGGTGAATCAATATTAGGTAAGAAAATTTTATTTAATAATTTAAATTAATATGTTTGAGTTTCTACTTCGTTTTTATTTTTAAATTTTGGTTTACATTATTAATAGTGTTAATGTAATGATTTTTAAATGTTGCTTGCAAATATATTTGCTCTACCGTATCATCTATTCTGCGAGTAATCAAGTATGCAGATACAGACTCTCCTAGCCTTGGAGAGATTTATTAGATTTATAATAGTATGCTTGATTAAATGAAGCAAGCAATTTGTGACAAGGATCCTGGATTGTTAGAAAGAGGTGGAACACATTGAACAACCCTTTTCATATGGCTTCCTATGCTCTTAATCCCAAGTGGTATACACCTAGAGCTGGTTAATTCCTCCAAATTCTATGATAGAATGTAGTTATCCTTGTAGGTAGTGTAGTTAATTCCTCCAGTGTCTATGACAAGATTGGGGGGCGGGGGGTGTTAAATTATGAACCAGAAATAAGAGCTAACAGAAAACAAAAAAAATGCAATACAAACACACAAAGACATGAACAATATAACACAACATATATCCTGGGAAAACCCTCCTTCTGAGGGAGAAAAACCTAGCCACAAATATGTCTATTGTATATTGAAAGAAATCAGCTTACAAGTCTTAGCACCTCTCCTAGATGCCAATGAATCAGCTTACAATTCTCAGCACCTCTCCTAGATGCCAATATACAAAAAACCTCTGATTTCTCCTTGATATCAATCTGCTCTTCAAAGGATAATAACCTGCTGCAAAAAATCGAACTTCTTCTTGAAGAGGTGACTTGATTTTATAGGCAAAATAAGTCACCAAACAAGCCAACATCTCCTCCTAAATATAGGCAAATGACAGTTACACATGCACACACAAGAGGACACACTAGGTGGCGTTTCATTTGCTTATATAAGGAGGAGTTACAAATACAATTCATGCGTCTATTTAAAGGAGACAAAGATTCTCTTGCATGTCAGTACGCAAATTCTCTTGCATGTCAGTTACACAGATTCTCTTGCATGTTGACCATTCTGAATAAGACAATTTATGAGGTCACCCAACTGACACAACAATTTATTTAAGGAAGATACTTCTGCTGCTAGAAGATACCTCCTGCCGCTACCAAAACATTAACACTCCCTCTTAGCTAGGGAGGTATCTTTTCAAATATCCATGTCATCAAAGCATATGTGCACACGTGTCCATCACGGAATCACTCAACGTGATGTTGTCATCTCATCATGACGTCCACCATGGCTATTCCAAGAGAATGGAACAAGGGCTTTCACCTCAAATTTCTCTTGCAAAGAAAGATGCACTAACAAGGGCTTACACCTCAAATTTCTCTCGCAGAGAAAGATGCAATAACAAGGGCTTGCACCTCACATCTCTCTCGCAGAGAAAGATGCAATAACAAGGGCTTGCACCTCAAATCTCTCTCATAGAGAGAAATGCATTAACAAGGGTTTACACCTCAAATTTCTCTCGCAGAGAAAGATGCAATAACAAGGGCTTGCACCTCAAATCTCTCTCACAGAGAGAAATGCAATAACAAGGGCTTACACCTCAAATTT